>JAWQFJ010000845.1:102500-157500 GCA_034096865.1 Theodoxus fluviatilis | reverse complement strand
ACTGCATTCTGATGAGGGCCCTTGGTGTATTGCATTGTAGTACTGTAGTTTGATTAGGGCCCTTGGTATATTGTAGTACAGCAGTCTGAATAGGGCCCTTGGTGTATTGTATTGTAGTACTGCATTCTGATTAGGGTCCTTGGTGTATTGTTGTGCTGCATTCTGATTAGGGTCCTTGGTGTATTGTATTGTAGTACTGCATTCTGATTAGGGCCCTTGGTGTATTGTAGTGTTGCATTCTGATGAGGCCCTAGGTGTATTGTATTGTAGCACTGCATTCTGATGAGGGCCCTTGGTGTATTGTATTGTAGTACTGCAGTCTGATTAGGGCCCTTGGTATATTGTATTGTGGTACTGCTGTCAGATTAGGGCTCTTGGTGTATTGTATTGTAGTACTGCTGTCTGATTAGGGCCGTAGGTGTATTGTGGTACTGCTGTCTGATTAGGGCCCTTGGTATATTGTACTGTAGTACTGCTGTCTGATTAGGGCTGTAGGTGTATTGTGGTACTGCTGTCTGATTAGGGCCATTGGTATATTGTATTGTAGTACTGCTGTCTGATTAGGGCTCTTGGTGTATTGTGGTACTGCATTCTGATTAGGGCCGTAGGTGTATTGTAGTACTGCTGTCTGATTAGGGCTGTAGGTGTATTGTAGTACTGCTGTCTGATTAGGGCTCTTAGTGTATTGTAGTACTGCTTTCTGATGAGGGCCCTTGGTATATTGTACTGTAGTACTGCTGTCTGATTAGGGCCCTTGGTATATTGTACTGTAGTACTGCTGTCTGATTAGGGCCGTAGCTGTATTGTAGTACTGCTTTCTGATGAGGGCTCTTGGTGTATTGTATTGTAGTACTGCTGTCTGATAAGGGCTCTTGGTGTATTGTATTGTAGTACTGTAGTCGGATGAGGACTTTTTTGTTTTGTTTTTTAGTCTCCGTGTTTGTAGGTGATAGTTACTTTTGCTAATGGGAGTTTGCAGAATTAAATTGATTTGATTATGAAATTACACTTTGCTCTATAGTCAGTGAATTGAGAAGAGAGTAATTTTTTGACAATCATTATTTGTGCTGCTTTTAAGTGAATACTTTTTTGTCTTTAATGGGAGTAAAATGCACAATGTGAATAAATTATTTTTATTTGTTTCCATCTAATTCGCAGCATGACTTGTTGTCCACAGTAGAACAGACTGAAAAGTTTGTACAGTAGTTGTTGTATAACTAAACAGCACACACATTATATTTCAGTCTGACAGTTACTATGGCTGCAGAAGGTCCTACACAATACTTGGAAGCTGCCTTTTCTACAAGGTAAGATTTTCACTGTCTCCAAGTGTGACTCTGGTATAAGAGTTGGCAGTTCACCACATAAAGTGACGATGTTTATGTCCCATTTGATTTACAGTGTTTGCCCTTCTTTCCCTGTTTCTGTAAAGCTTTCCCCCGTCGTTTGATTTTCCTTTTTAGTTTGTCTTGGCATATATTGTAAATGGCTCACTTGCTGCCAATCGCTTAGAAGGGAATAAGTAGAAATTGAAAAAAATACATAGGCATGTCTCACTATGATTGTGTGTGTGTGTGTGTGTGTGCATACTTGTGTTTACTGCAAATTCTTAAATTGCAGTGCTATTAGATACCTCCCTTCATCAACTGTAATGAAAGTGAGAGAGTGGGGATGGGGATATTAGCTAATCTATTTCATTCTTGTACCTACACTACAGGTGTCCACACTTTCACTGTAACAAGTAATCCTTGGTACATTAAGTGTACTCTCAGAAAAACACCAAGTTGACAGGTGAAGAATCTACTCTACACAAGCCATGCAAGACACTTGTAGACTGACATCCCCATCTGACTCCAACACTCTTTGCTGGCAGGGCTTCTTGCTGTGCTGCCACCTGTCCAAGGCGGACATGCTGGACGCCACGCTGTACCTGCAGTGCTATGGACTGCTGTCCCTCACTGCTGCCACCACCATCAGCCAGCTCGTGGTCTGGCGTGAGGTCTTCCCCACCCGCTTCTGCCATGAGCTAGGCGACATCAACAACAGCTTCGGCTACTCAGAACCTTCAGCACGCTGGTTCCTGCTGGTGGTGGGACTGGTTAGTGTCGGTAGAGATTGGAGGAGGAGGAGGAGGAGGAGGAGGAGGAGGAGGAGGAGGAGGAGGACCACCGTAATATTGCTTGTAATGAAGATGACGACGATGGCGGCGGCGGCGGCGGCGACGGCGATGGCGACGACGACGGCGGCGACATGCTTGTAATGGAGATGATGTTGATGACAGCAGTGATGATGATGATGATGCCCGTCATATTGCTTATAATGGAGATGATGATGACGGCAATGATGATGATGAGTGATGACAATGACACTGATGATGATGATGATGACGACTATGACAGTGACATTGACAGTCACATTGCATGTACAGGAGATGATCACTTCTTATGAAGCAATTAAAAAAGTTATAATAATGATGATTAGACACATTTGGTCATTTTGCCAAAATTGAGACTTAGGACTTTGAGAAATGAAATAAAATGAAATAAGGTGAAAATATTCAATAGAGTCCCTGATAAGTTTTTTTTAGTTTACATATTGCATTTACTTGTACTTTTGTTGGCCTGTAAGTATGAATTGTTATAGAGGAAGGGACTGACTATGGTAGAATCAATTAACCACATTTGCAAAGTCTCTTAGAAGGCTTTTATATTCACTCATATATGACATATACATTTCTTCCTTCAGAAACACAGCTTGTTCGCTGTCCTGCTGGAAGCTGGGGGGTGCACCAGACAGTGAGTAGCTTTTGTTGTTTGTGTTTGTCATCCTTCAAAACAAAGAGTTGAAGCAAAGGGTTGCCTGAAATGGCATTGACTTTGGGATGGACTTCGATTGATCTTTATATAACACTTGAGTGGGTCTGCCTTGGATTTGGTTGGTTTTTCAGGAGGTGAGATGGTACAGGTGTGGGTTTTTGCTGAGGGTTGGGCTAGGTTAGAGGTTAGGGTTTAGGGTAAGGGTTAGAGTTGATTAAGGGTTAGTGCCAGCACCTGGCACCCATCTGCGGAAGTTTTTCCTTGAGTGAAATTCACAGAAGTTGAAGATGTAGACATCTTGGTGTAACTGCTTTTGCTACTTGCATTGCAGGGTGACAGGGAGGAGCAGTCCAGACCCGTTCTTTGTGGACCAGGCCAGAGCTGCCATGATGCAGACGCAGACAGCCACCATCACTGCAGCCTGTGAAGCCAGGTATCTTTGCCTGCCTGTCCGTCTGTCCTCTCTTTGACATACTGCCTTATGATTTTGTGTGTGTGTGTGTGTGTGTGTGCATGCGTGTGTGTGTGTGTGTGTGTGTGTGTGTGTGTGTGTGTGTGTGTGAGTGTGTGTGCCTGTGTGTGCATGTGTGCCTGCATGCGCATGTGATATGTACTCTTTCATTTTTTACTTGTTCAGTCTTCATCCTTTCTTCACTGGGCATGCTTTCTGATATCTCCAACATCTATGGTGTTGCTTGCCGTCAGTCCAAAGAGACTGCATGTTCATATTAAATCACTACTTAAAAATGAGTTGAAATGGTTTTAGACATTCAGAGATTTTGCTTCAAAGCTGCAAATAGTTTTATCAGTTTCTGTGGAGTTACTGATTGTATCGCATGAAATGCTGGAGTTGTGAACATATGAACAAGACGGCCTACTTTTTATTTTTAAGAGTAGAAAAAAACCCTTAATGATTAGGAAGACACACCATGTGTGAGATACATCGCTTTTATTCATTACTTTGGTCAGTTTTTGAAAAGTTCAGAAGACTTGTCATTATTATCTTGAATGTGTGTGTGCGTGTGTGTTCATGAATGCATGTGTTCATGTGCATGCATGTGAGCGTGCTTGTACATATGTGTGTGTGCATGCATACATACATGTATGCATGCCTGTACATGTCTGTGTGGTTGCATGTGTGCGTGCTTATACATGTGTTTGTGCATGTGCTCATGCATGCATACAAATGGAATGAGGAAACTTGAGATTTTCCTGTATAAATGAAGTCTGTGATGGGAGGGATTTTATGTGTCATTGCAGTTGTTTTTATAGTCATTGTTGTTGCTGTTTTGAGGATGAACTTCAAGAATGTTTTAGATCTTCACATATGCAAATGAATTCCAGGCTACCATAGAGGAGTATACCCTGAACAGAGTTGTTCTAAGAATGTAAATGTGTTATTTGTCACAGGAGAATGCCCTCAAGAGTAGATTAAATTGATGCATTGTATTCCTATGTTCTAGCAAGTTCTCAGGTCAGATTTGGTGTATTGTATTCCTATGTTCTAGCAAGTTCTCAGGTCAGATTTGGTGTATTGTATTCCTATGTTCTAGCAAGTTCTCAGGTCAGATTTGATGTATTGTATTCCTATGTTCTAGCAAGTTCTCAGGTCAGATTTGGTGTATTGTATTCCTATGTTCTAGCAAGTTCTCAGGTCAGATTTGGTGTATTGTATTCCTATGTTCTAGCAAGTTCTCAGGTCAGATTTGATGTATTGTATTCCTATGTTCTAGCAAGTTCTCAGGTCAGATTTGGTGTATTGTATTCCTATGTTCTAGCAAGTTCTCAGGTCAGATTTGATGTATTGTATTCCTATGTTCTAGCAAGTTCTCAGGTCAGATTTGGTGTATTGTATTCCTATGTTCTAGCAAGTTCTCAGGTCAGATTTGATGTATTGTATTCCTATGTTCTAGCAAGTTCTCATGTCAGATTTGATGTATTGTATTCCTATGTTCTAGCAAGTTCTCGGGTCAGATTTGGTGTATTGTATTCCTATGTTCTAGCAAGTTCTCAGGTCAGATTTGATGTATTGTATTCCTATGTTCTAGCAAGTTCTCAGGTCAGATTTGGTGTATTGTATTCCTATGTTCTAGCAAGTTCTCAGGTCAGATTTGGTGTATTGTATTCCTATGTTCTAGCAAGTTCTCATGTCAGATTTGATGCATTGTATTCCTATGTTCTAGCAAGTTCTCAGGTCAGATTTGATGTATTGTATTCCTATGTTCTAGCAAGTTCTCAGGTCAGATTTGATGCATTGTATTCCTATGTTCTAGCAAGTTCTCAGGTCAGATTTGATGTATTGTATTCCTATGTTCTAGCAAGTTCTCAGGTCAGATTTGGGGTCAACTTGGGCAAGACAAGTCCTCATGGAATGATTGACAGGCACCGTGTCCATTTCAGACTCTTGGGGGAGGGACTGCCAGCTGTGGTCAGTGCCGACAACTTCAAGGTCAAGGCCGCCAACCACAACCTGCTGCCCTTCCCCGACTCCCTCTCCTCCCTGTCAGGTGTGTTTCCACAGCTGTCCTCTGCCCTGCTGTAGATACACGCTCTCTCTCTCTCTCTCTCTCTCTCTCTCTCTCTCTCTCTCTCTCTCTCTCTCTCTCTCTCTCTCTCTCTCTCTCTCTCTCTCTCTCTCTCTCTCCCCCTTCCTCTCTCTCCCTCCCTCTCTCCCTCCCTCTCCCTCCCTCCCCTCCCCTCCCCTCCCCTCCCCTCCCCTCCCCTCCCCTCCCCTCCCCTCCCCTCTCCTCCCCTCCCCTCCCCTCCCCTCCCCTCCCCTCCCCTCCCCTCCCTCTTGAGTATACCATGACGGACCAACAACTACCATCACAGCTACAAAGTCTATCTCTGCCTATACATCTGATGCTATATGTCCTGTGTTGGCCATGAGGTGAAGCAAGGGAGGCAACTCCTGTAACCTGACAAATTTCCCAATGGAAAGAAAATATTAAAAAGTATGAAACAGTGTCAATTGTTAATGCACAATCAATTACTCCATAGCACATCATATCACAGACTGCAAATAATAAAATAAGGAAAAAAAAATATGTAATGATTTATGAGAGAAAAACTAGTGGAGGGTGGGGAAGTGATTATGCCATTCTATAATTGCATCTAGTGCAAGATAAGAGCATTCGACAATATCGTTCTTTCTTGTAGGTGCAAATAAAAATTTGACATACTTGATTCTCTAAGCTAGAGAGACCAAAAATGTGTCGATGTAGGTCGCTCTGTCGAGGAGAGTCTACGGAGCTGTCTACTGCCTGCCTCCACTGGCTCTCCCCAGTTCTTGCACCGAGAGAAAACACGGATGTCCTTTGAGTCGGACGGCTCCAGCAACAGTGGAGGCAGTGAGTCGCATTTCAAAGTGAGTCATTGCCTGCTGTCTGCAATGCTTTCCATCAAGCTCAATGCTGTAGCTACGTTTAACTTGAAAGACAGAAACTGGCGCACAGAACTAGTGTCTGAACTTTCTGGAGTATAGTTGTTGTTCTGTCAAGAGAATTTTTATTTTGATTTCTCAGTTTCAATGGCCGACATTGTGCTCCTGAAAATACTGTTTCAGCACTGCTCTGCTGGAAAAGTATATTTATCTCTGTAAAACTAAAAGCACAACAAATGTGTCTGATGCATTTAATAACAGAAGCTTTTTTTCTTTCTCATTATCTCTAGTTTTTGCATTTTTGAGAGGACAAAATGCTTCAAAGCACATTTTGTGATTGCAGGCACACAGAAAGCACAGGATGTACCCAGTGGCATCAGACTCCGTGGTGTACAGGAAACATCATGACCACACCCTGGAGGATGACTTCAGGTCTTATAAGTGAGTATTTTTGTGTGTGTGTGTGTGTGTGTGTGTGTGTGTGTGTGTGTGTGTGTGTGTGTGTGTGTACATGCAGTTGTGTGTGCATGCATGCAAGCACAATCTTCTTATGAAAGGAAATGTAGTTACCACTGAAATTGTTTTACAGGCAGAACTCTTCATCAAAGAAGCAGACACAAACGAAATAAAATCAAAACATCAGTAGGAGAAAATAATGCTACAATATTCTCTCCTTCTCACAGATTGGGCAGTGAATAATCTGCTGTCACTGAGTGGCTCTCATGCAGACTCACAGCCATCCCTGTATCCATTCAGGCATTGAACCATCCATCCAACTGCCTCTCCCAGAACAATTCATCACCCTTTCATGCATTCCTTCATAACTCAATCAGCTCTCCATCCGGCCGGCCGGCCGTCCACTCATTGACTCCCTCTTGTTTTGTGTGCAGGGTGGGGGCAGGGGCAGACAACCACGTCTTCCACTACTGCCACCTGGGAGGGTCGGAGGGAGTGCTGGTGACGGCACCAGAAGGGGAGGAAACTCTTGGACCCACACATGCCCAGCTTTTGCTTAACTTCCATCAGTGCTGTCATCACATCCGCCAGGTCTTCCATGCTGCCAACAGTTTCAAGGTGAGACTTTCTGGCTTGCTTTGGTACACGGCCTCATGCTGGTCTCTATCCTGAATGCACTAGCCCTACACAATTCATAAAAGGCAATTGATCCAGGAAATTGTCTCATGACTTGCTCTCATTGTAAGTTGGTTGTTGGTTGGTTAGTTGGTGTTTTACGGCCTAATGTAGGCTATGTAAGGCCATTAAGCACAAACATCTTTAGAACAGTTTGGAGTAAACGCTAATCAAGCGGTGTCCCTAGTTATTCGCCTCATACAAATCGCGTAGGGAGACGTGGAGGGTCAATTCTTACCCCGAACCCACAGGGGGGTCTCACTGTAAGCAGCTTTATTGATGTTCATGATCAATGGCCTTACAGAATCTACAAGGGCTGATAGGCTGTAAAACTTCATGCAATCATACCTGTATGCACCAATATTTAATGAGAGAAAGCTTCTTTTTGCTTCAGTCCACTATTTCTTTCCAGCTTGCTTCCTATAGTGTCCCGTGTCCCTGCCTCATCATCTTACCGTAGCATTCCTATTTGTTTTCTTTTTTCCTGGTTCATCCTATCATTGCTTGCCTTGGTGGGTTCTAAGTTACGGAGGGTTGGGCAAATTTGATTGTCTTTTTTCCAAGGCGTGCCTTACCCATGCTTTAAAATGTACACCCCCTTTTTACATTCCTCTCATCATAGCGCCTGTGTGAGTGTGGAATTTTATAAGAGGATGGCTTGGTCTGCAGCCATGTGGATCTGGCAGACCAGGGATAGGTCAGGATGACCGACCATAGATCTTAAGCCCCCCAGTGATCAAATTGGCTGTTTGGGGCCACACCCCTGGCTGAGCTACTGTGGCAGGCCTGGAAAGCCCAGCAGCCAGGGGATAACTGGAGCTGCTTCATGTTGTTTACTGAGAAATCCATTGATATAGTTTTGTAAAATTTCATGAATGGCTGTGTCGAGTTGAATGATGTGATACGTGTTTCATCTGTCTGTGCCAACAGAGGCTGCTGGAGGAGGGTCGAGATGACCCCCTGATTCTTCCAGACGAGTGTCTGCTTGGCACCAGGGAACATGGCGTCCTTTTCCACTGCCAGCCTGCCCCCCTATCTGACAGCAAGCGCCAGCCCCAGCCCCTCTGCTACTGGGTGGTGGGGTAAGGCTTCAGCTCTCACACGCACACTTGTATGCGCCCGTTGCAACACACCCATACACTTTAATAAATGTATGGCATTTTCTCTTTTTCTACAGCTCAAAAATGTGTGTGTGTGTGTGTGTGTGTGTGTGTGTGTGTGTGTGTGTGTGTGTGTGTATGTGTGCACACACTCACACAGAGGTACACACAGCAGTAAGAAAATTGATATTAAGATTGAGAATTTTGATATTGGAATTGAAAATGCCTGCAGACTGAACAGACAAACAAAAGAAAAGGCAAAATGACCTCTTGAACTGAATCTTGAAAACTTCTTTTATATGAAATTGTATGTACAACAGCACTATATTACATAATGTGCCTCACTGCTTTGATTTTCATACAGAATTATTGATTGCATTTTTTAAATTTTTAGACGGAAGTTACACCGGCCACCCAAGCAGGAGATGTTTGTGTGTTTCCACGAGTCCACGCCTCAAAGCCTCATAGACACAGCCTTCAAGCTGGGCTTCAGCCTGCTGGCACCTGGCTGAAATCTCTCAGGGTTCTCACAGGAACTTTCTCTGCTACCCTGGCAGAAACCTGCATTTGGCTCATCTCCATTCAAAACCTTCTTGTGAATTGCACCTGGCACTTCATGTATGGCCAATATGTCATTTTAAATACCAGCTGAAGAGCCCATACCGGAGACCCACAGAGAGAATTTGTGCATTTCACTGCTGGAGTTTGTTGGAGAAGGGAAGCCTCACTGCACGGGCTTGGTTGAAAATATGACCTCTGCCTCATTCACAGAGTGGACGCTGATGCCCTCTCAGCAAGCGGGCTGTGCATTGAAGATATGTGGTGACAAGGCGTAGATTACATCACCCTGTCATCCACCTTCAAAACTGCCAGGATGCATCGTGCGTGCATGTGAGGGTGAGGGACGCTGCAGTTCCCTAGGTATTGGAAATGGTGCTACCTTTACAGATCTGCTGACTGGCTCCAGCCTCGGCAGATGCTGCGTTTGAAATGTGTTGGTGACTGCCACACAGACTACAGTGGATTGATTACTTGTTAGAGATGGCTGCTGGACCACAGCAATGTGTGCAACCCAAGAGACCTTTTAAACTTTTTTCTCTTCTTTTTCCCTCAGTGGTTTGAAGCATAAGATGTCTACCTCAAAATGTTCCTTCCAATTACACAGAGATTTATAAAGATGTGCAAACAAACAAAAGTCTTTACAGATTTCTAGTGCTGGGTGTATGTTGTGCAGGCGTGAAGTGTCAAAGAAATCATCTGAGGAAACTTTTCAGCATGATGTTCAGTATGAAACTTTGATGAATTTGTGTTTTGCTTGCAGGTGGGGGGGGGGGGGGGGGGGGGGGGGGGAGAAAGTAATGGAATTCAAAACTTGTTCACCATGTGTGATCATCTTCAGACTGGACACAGATTCTACAGATGTTCTAGCAGATGTGCAATATACAGGAAGTGATCTTTTTGCTGTAAGGGCAAAACATATTTGAAGGTTGGAAGCTTTTCCAAAGGTGGACCTTTTCAAAAGTTTCATTCAGGCAGCAAATCAAGTTATGAGATCACTTCCATAAGCAATACCTGTACATACCTCATTTCATCCATGTTGAACAAATGTCTGTTATGGTAGTTTGGCAGCTACATTTCCCATATCAATGTGAAGAATTTGGTGTGTGGAAAATATTGAAAATCATCTCAGGGGAGATCATCTTGTGGGATTTGTGTATGTATGTATGTACGTACGGAAGCAAGCATGATTTACTGCAAATGTGTGAGCGCAAGTGAATGTGAGAGGGTATCAATGTGACATATTTTGAAGTTTTAATAGCTTAGTGATTCACCATCTCTTTGGAGCTCTAGCATTGAATAAATTAATGTCTGAATTAGAAACATTCTGAAGAAAGATGTCATTGAGGATAATTTCTCTGTGGAATTAATGAGTTTTTTTAATTTTATAGATACAGCCAATCATCAAGCTCCAAGAGATTGAACATGGCATCATTTTTGTGACCAACTTGAGTTGTCTTGTCTACGCCCATTCCATGTTCATACAGTTCCAATCAAAACTACAGCCTGTGTTCAGCCACTACAACTACACATGCCAGTCAGGAGCTGTGGAGGGAAGAACAAATAAATGATGATGATGAAAAACGGATACTAAAACTCACCTCTTGTCTTGAATGTTTCATTAGGATGATATACATTTTAAAAATCAATAGCCTGCAATTTGTCTTGCGAGAATTCCATCATGGTGGCCATCGTGCGGTCTCTAGTTCCCCGTTTTACTCCTGGTAGGAGAGAGAGTGGATGAAGCACCTTGCCCTAGGATGCAACTCCTGGATCCATGCGGCATGAAGCCCACTCTCCGGCATGTGTTTTTACTGGACTAAAGCTACAACATGACAGCCTTGATTTGCATACTGATATGCATCAATGTACATGTATAGTGCCATGCCCCTAGTAGGCCACAGCAGACCTTGGCAAAGATTACATGATGCATTGGTCGACAGCCAATGTCTTTACAGGAAAATTCCTGTGCCACTACAAGTTGTGGACTGGCACCAGTGAATTCGACATTGGCCAGAGCCACCCGATGACCCCCAACCCTCACCCCACCCCCAAGCTGGATTCCCCCCAAAAGATGGAATTAACAATAATCGGAAATATTTGTAATGCCAGGCATCTTTGCATCATTGTTAAAGCCTAATGTTAGGTGTTGCATCTTCACTTTGGATCGTGAAAATCAAGAGGTGCATATTTATATACCACATATCATGTCAAGTCCAAGACCTGGCATCCAGTGAGGATCAATTTGTTGCATCGGGCCACACATGGCTTGGCTACCGTGCTGGTCTGGAATCTTTGTCATGGCTTCAGAAGTTTCAAGACTGGGTAAGAAGTAATGCTGAAGAATGACATTCTACTTTTCACAGACTATAAAGGTTGAGTGTTCTTTTTACACTGAAGGGTTTGAAGGGTCTCTCTTCCAACACAAATGCCTTTTTTGACTCACATGCGAAGCAAAAGTGAGTCTATGTACTCACCCGTGTCGTCCGTCCGGGCGTCCGGGTGTCCGGGCGTCCGTGAAAAACTTTAACGTTGGATTTTTCTTGGAGACTATTAAGTCTATCAACACCCAATTTGGCATGATGGTGTATGATGACAAGGCCTCAAAAAACATACACAGTGACTTGACCTTGCTTCAAGGTCAAGGTCACAGGGGCCGTAAATGTTGTCTAAAAAACATACATTTTTAACATTTTCCCAATTTTCTCTGAAGTTTTTGAGATTGGATACCTGACCTATATATGGTGTATAGGGCAAAGTAATCCCTATCTTTTGATACCAGTTTGATTGACCTTGTTTCAAGGTCAAGGTCACAGGAGCTCTTTAAAGTTGGATTGTATACATATTTTGAAGTGACCTTGACCCTGAACTATGAAAGATAACTTTTCCAAACTTCATAACATTGTAGTACACATGTTATACTTTCATACTAGGTCACCCGTGTCGTCCATCCAGGCGTCCAGGCGTCCGTCCTGGCGTCTGGGCAGACCGGGCGTCAGGGCGTCCTTTAATCCGTAAAAAACTTTAACGTTGGATTTTTCTCGGAGACTATTAAGTCTATCAACACCCAATTTGGCATGAATGTGTAGGATGACAAGGCGTACAAAAACGTACACAGTGACTTGACCTTGCTTCAAGGTCAAGGTCACAGGAACTCTTCAAAGTTTGATTGTATACATATTTTGAAGTGACCTTGACCCTGAACTATGGAAGATAACTCTTCCAAACTTCATAACATTGTAGTACACATGTTATACTTTCATCATGAGACACATTTGGTCACATATCATCAAGGTCAAGGTCACTTTGACCCTTATGAAATGTGACCAAAATGGGGTAGTGAATCACTAAAAGTGACCATATCTCATGGTAGAAAGTGCCAATAAGCACCATTGTGCTTCCTATGTCTTGAATTAACAGCTTTGTATTGCATGACCTTGGATGACCTTGACCTTGGGTCAAGGTCACATGTATTTTGGTAGGAAAAATGTGTAAAGCAGTTCTTAGTGTATGACGTCATTGCTAGGTTTAGTTGTTTGACCTTGACCTTGAATGTCACACGTAGGTCAAGGTCATGTAATGGTCAAGGTCAAGCATGTGAGTCGTATGGGCTTTGCCCTTCTTGTTCCATTCTTGACATCAACTGGCAAAACAAATAAAACAATGTCACTTATGGGCTGTCCATTGGTTTACATCTGAGCGTGAAAGTATTACTTATCAGTTCAGGAAGATCAAATCATCATTATTAGGGGGTGGGGGAGCGATACATTATCCAGATTTCTGAGGATTCCCAAAACCTAAATGCATATTAGTTATTACCTTGTCATAAATCGGAGCACACTGAAGGAATTCTGGTGAGTTCCTAAACTTTTCTGGATGGGCCCCAAGACCTCGGCACTGGGTTTCACCCACAGCATCTACATCACTGACAGATATGGTGAAGTCAGTAGTGCAACAATTCAGTTTTATTGGTTTGCTTGCCAACTCTGTTGTACAAGAGTATCCAGTAGCATAAAGACAGGTCACCAATACGAACGGTTAGATCCCACGTTTGTTTGTACAAGGAGTCTATTCAACTCAACAGCCAGTTCAACAAGGTGGAATAGTCACATACAAACTGCTTATTGATTAGTACAAGTTGGAAGAATTCACAAACGGGAAATTGGATCAACTTACCACTGAGGGGTCAGATCACAAATCAGCATTCAGTTAGTGAGGCTTGGCTAATGACTAGAAGGATAGTTCAAAAAACAGCTACTAGTGTCTAAAGAGGAAATAATTTGTTTTTAAAAGAGATTTCATTTTAAGGTTTTCAGATCTCTGCTCTGTGCATCTCCTTTCATTAAAACACTCACTGTCATTTTATGCAGGGTTGAGGCAGAGTTAAGTCACAAACATCAATTTATAAAAAGAAACACGAAAAAAATGCAGCAAGCAGACACAAAACAAATTAGAGACAAATGACATTTCGACAACAATGCTCAGCAAACCTCTAACCTGGAATTAGTTGCATTGGCACATCTCACTCGGCTCAGCTTTTCTCCTGCAGGAACTAATATTTCCTCAACAAGCTGATCTAAGTAGGGTTTTAAATGCATGTGTGTGTGTGTGCATGCGAGTGTGTGAATACATGTATTTGTATCTCTGTGAATGTGTGCGAGTATGCATTTATGTGATATGATGTGTATGTAAATGTACATGTATGTATATATAATTACTGAGTTAAAACTAGACATGTAAAGAAACTAAAGAACCTGACAAAGACAAGTTAGAGAAAGAAAATATAAATAACAAATTATCTTCATGTACTAGAGGGTTTACTACAAATTAACAAATTTAAAAAAAGAAAGGAAATGAAATAACAGAACAGTGCTACAGCATGTGAAAATTGAGGGCACATGTTAAAAAAACGAGATTAACACAGAAAATAACATTAAAAGTATGAACTTAAATGCAATTTGCTTACAGGTGCAAGCTATCTTTGCTTACACCAATTTCCATCTATCCTTGCTCAAAGCACTTTTCCCCCTGGTCAATGGGCCATGCAGTTCTTGTTCCTGCATCAGCTCAGTGTTCGCAGCTGCTGTGACAGACATGCCTGTCAGTGCCCAATCATGACATGGAATAAGTCATCCCCACATGTGCCCTTTTATCTCCAGGCATGGGAAATTAAATCCAAAATTAGCAGCCAGATTGAAAAACCAACTCAAATCAAAGAGGATAGGGAAAAAACCCCACACATACACGCACACAAATCAAAGAAGGCTGAGGTTGTTTGGATGCAAACAAACAATGGCCTCATAACGAAGTCCTAGTTGGCTTCCTTACTTGTCAGACAGCCAAATCCTATATCACACCAGCAATGAACGGACTCAAGGTATTCGTGAACAAGGAAATGTCATCAAAACTAAACATCTGGTCACAAACATTTCTGACGCTGCTATGAAAAAAACAATTAAAAATCTCTATTCAACACTGATTCACAGCATCACACAGACACCTCATTCTCCATTTCACTACAAAACATGCTGGGAAACTTGTTGTGGTGAGAGAATATTCCAGCCCTGACTTTATACACAAATCAACCATCAGTGATGTTAATGGAGAGCAATACAAAAGGGCAAGGTTGATTTTAACACAATCTTGACATTTTAAAACGCATGTAGACAAAATTCATTTCTGACAATCCTCACGAAATACGTGTGAAGATGGCATCCATTTCAGCCTACCAAAGACAATGCAGAAAAACAGCAGACACCTGAAACAAAAAGAAAAAAAAGAAAAAAAGATCCATCACTGCATCATGTACACGATGCCGTCTAGACATAATTCAAACAGAAGAAACACGAGGTGCAAAGTTTATTGGAAAAATACAGAGACAATAATCCCTTGAGGTAACTCATTCATTAGTAGGCCTCTAAACAGCAAAATTGGCTCTAAATAAGTTTCAGAAGTCAACAATGAGCAGGAAAAGTTTTCAAGACCAAACACATTAAATGCTGAAGACACAGCACCACCACATAGATTTGTCAGGAATAACTTTTTCTGAGCAGTACACCTGATAAAACAATATAAAGAACTGCTTCTTCGAGAGAAACAGAGAGACTAAATATTCTACAAATTAATCATGTTTTCAAATTCACTACTACACCTGATTAAACAACATGAAGAGCTGCTTCTTCAAGAGAAACAGACTGAATATTCTACAAATCACATTTTTAATTTCATTACTACAAGCTTGCACGTTCAGTCATACCACATCATTGAAAACTTAATAGTGTTCACTGTTTTATCATCACTACCAATTTCACTCAGACACAACAATCAGAGCCACAGAACCTCTGTGCTTGAGTCATCTTCTGTAGTGATGGGATGTTCCTTCCCCTCCCTATTCTCGAGTCATAATACTGGAAAACATGGCACATTCTGTTATAGAAAACAAGCAACCCAGGGTTGGCCTTTCTCTTGTTGGTATTTGCTGTATTCTTTTTCTCCTTAACAATCAGTAACGATTTGGATAAGAACAAAATGAGTTGCATCTTAAGTGTGAGGAAATGTCCCTTCCGAGCAGGTGAAAATTGGTTTCCCACTTTAATGCAGGTGCTTGATTCCACAGATTCCGAAGTCAGAAAGACTCATTCTCAGCTGTCACCATCAAGCACTGCCTGTCAACAGAATGGAGAAATCTGCCGAAGTACACATTTATAATTTTAAGACCTGCCATGTTGCTCTAAGTACCACAGAGAAAAAATTATTTTTTAATTAATGAAAATTATTTTTAATATAATTTTTTTAACCAAAATACCAGAACCAAACCAAAACATGCCTGCACAAGTGCTTCTTTTCTCATTCCTTTATGAAATGTTGTACTGTCCCCAGATGCCAACTGTATTCCTTCAAGGTATGTAAAGCATGCTACTAAGCCAAAACTAAGTACATAAACTGACAAAATAATTTTTAAGGTTGAGGTTGAATCTGGCACATTATTTCAATATTTTCTGTCTTATACCATAGTAAATCTTCTGGGAAGCAAACAATGTTTCTCTCAAACATCTTAATAGACTTCGAGGACATTTTTGCAAGTGATGCAAAACTCACAAACCTGCAACAGCCGAATTTGAATAGGGCCCCAGTGAAAGCCATCCTCTATATGTACACATGGTTGCAGTCTTGGCAGACACGCAAGGAGTGACTTCCCTTACTCATCTACTCCTGCTCTGTCAAGACTGGAGTGTGGCAAAGCAGGATTATGGTGGCACTTGTGCTGTGCAGAGATGGCAGACAGGCAGAGAAGAGAGGGTACATGCTCTACACTAGCTACCAGGCAGTCAGGATCAGTGCTCAGCAATCACCAGATGCCTTCTGATAAGATAATGCTGCAACCAGGCAGCAAGTCCCTTCAAAATGAAAGTCCGGATGTTACTTCCGGAAATCAATTTAAAAAGAACTTTAAATACTTGGACTTAAATATCTAATTGATGGACAAAGGAATTTTCAGTAACGTCTTTTTTCAGCTGTGGTCACTTACCAAAGCAGCATTCCTGTTATGAGTCTCTCGTCTCTCAGCATCCAAACAAAATTTCAAGTCCTACAGAATCCCCCAGGCTCTAGCCGTGTCTTCTAAGTGCATCAGTCTGACTACTTGCATCCTTTCTTGTAACCAATCAACTGAACATTCTAGAACTATTGTCTGCAGACTCTAACTCTCAGCATTTTGACTACTAACTGTGGTACTCCAAGAGTAATTATAGTCGTACTACTGCACACATCCTCCTGGCTCAAGTCTAACAACAGATGAAGCAAATCCCAGCATAGGGATGCAAAAGGCAATTCAGTGAAGCAAGACTCTTTCACAGTGAAAATCTAGCATTTTCATTTCAAACAGATCCTTTAATTCAGTAAAATCACCGTGGACAAACCCTCAACATGCACATGTTTTACATGTTCAAGTGATGAGTTGACACAGACAAGCCAAAGACAATTTATACACAAGCACCCAGTACTGCTCACTTTCACCTGTCTGTTCAGGGCAGAGGAAAAATCCTATTATAAAATGCAAGAAAATTCAGTGAGGGACTTTAATCTTTTAACATAAAAAAGCTAACACTCTAATTTCAAATAGACAGCCTACTGTTGCTAAATTCTCAAGTACAAACTTCGACATGTGCATGAGTTTCAGGTTCAAAGTTACGAGTAAATGATGACTGACAAGTTCATTGGTACAAAAAGCAGTTCGTGTTATTACCTACGCTGACATGTACAAGGTTTTCTCTCCCAGTGTCTGCAGGTCTGAGCATAGAGTGCACGCAGTTGTTACACATATGTTCCACAAAGAGTCCTTTCTAGCAGTCCAACTTACACCACAGATACAAATACAACAAGTTTTTTGACTGAAGGTGCCATTTGAAAAGAACAGCATCAAAATCTATATCTTTCTCCCTGAATGCTGGGAAAGATTTATCCAGGGCACTGCCACAACTTATAGATACAGATGGTTGAATTTGTTACTGGTGACAGTTTCTATAACTAAGATAATCCTAATTTGCACATGTAACTAAAGACTGAATATCATCTGCCAGAATGCACAGCAGACCCTATGCACATTTCACAAGGACTATGTGTACTGAATGGAGTCTGACATCAAATAATGCAATCCACCGCACCCCGATGTACATCACAGCATGTCCACATCAGCTGGTGGGCCACAGCCGGTACAGATGATTAGGCAGGAAAAAGTTTTTAGAGGTGGAAAAAAACCCAATATCTATAAAACACAGATTTATGAGAAATTGAATGGATATTGTGCAGATTGTTTGAGAAAAATTTCCATCTTTGGCAACCTGTTCACATGTGTTGTGTCTCTACTAAAGGCACTGTGCACATTGCGATTTCTGTTTTCACAGTTTCTCTCTACTCTCTTGTTCTAAGGAGAACTGAGACCAATACAAGGTGTCCCTTTCTTTCTTCTCCTCATTGCTTGAACACAAACAAGCCCATTACAGAAACATTTGGAGTCAGGACAGCAATTACCAAAATAAGATGAAAACATGATGCAATGTTGATGAGGTTTACGAGCTGCAAGATGTTTTATATTTAAAAAAAGGAAAAAAGATTCTTGCCACCAAGCACGATTAGATAAGAAAATTGTGCTGTTTTCCCCCCAGAGGTACTGAATTAACGCATGTGCAGTACCATGAGTGCACAGGTCATTAATAGCAGGGCAAGATTTCATCACCAAGACTGGAAAGAACAAATTTCTGGACTAACACATCACGATCACAACAATACACACTGGTAAAAAACACCTGGGCAAATCTAGGATATTAGTGACACTGTTGATGCTTCTTCTGTCAGGAAAACGTCCATGTTCCAAGTCCTATGGGCTGAAATTTCTCTGACCTTGTTCAACAGCAGGGAAAAGTTTGTTTTAGCTGCGCAGAACAGAACTTTCATGCAGAGAGGCTGTGCAAGGAGCAGAAGCCTCGTAGTCTGTGCTATCATCACAAACAGGAAAACGAGGGACTGGCCCGCCCCAGGGAATGGCGGGGGATATCACAGCATGCCGAAGCCCTTGGCGTAGTTGATGGCCTTGAGCAGTCGCTCCTGCAGCTTGTCCTTGGAGGAGTAGTCTGGCAGAAGCAGCACGTTGAAACACGTGTGCGACGTGGGCAATCTGGCAAAGACACAAAAATAGCATGTTCGCTGAGAAAAGCATTCCTCACCAAGATGCCACTGGACCTGAAAGAGTGCACAATAGCATTGGTGAGGCTCCATGTATGATTTTAACTCTGCCAAGGAGGTTCTGTTTTTCCCCCAGTTTGTTCGGGAAGACGTACAGATGTACCTACCGTCCATGGAATTTGCGGAAGCTATTGGACCCAGGGGACACTAGACTGCAACCTTACAAGACCCTTGAGGGAGCTGCTCCCTTGGTCCTGCAGAACTGCAGGAAATCTGCACTCGCCAGCCATCAAGACGGGTGAAGCTCGACCAACTGAACGTCCCTTCTCAGGGCCACACAACTCTTTAAGAAAGAATATAATAGATGGACTAGCTGTCACCTATTGTTTCTTCTGTTGATGTTGTTTACTCGGTCCCACCCAGGCACCTCGTTTCCTTCTTGTGACAAGGAGCACTTTTGTGCCACCATGACCCATCACCAGTTTTGTTCTTTTACTGTTAGTTTTCAACCTCGGATGTTGAGCTTCGGCTCTCTGATTTCTCGCCACGGGCTGGCTTCTACCCTTCTCCCCCCCCCCCCCCGCGATGTTCACGCCCTCCGCTGTTTTCGCCTCCTGTGCCCCGTGCAGCATGCCCCATGCACTCGAGTGGTGTGAACTTTGATCACAGGGCTTATTCAAGGCATGATTGCGTGTAGACTTTCTCTGCACTGGTGAAGGAGCCTGCTTTGCTCCGAGGGCTATTTTTGGACGAGGATCTCTTTTCTTCTTTTTTTCTATGTGCAATCAATGCATTTTTTCCTTCTGACGTCATTCATGACATCATTAAACTGACCATGGGAATGGGGTATGTTGGAAAATCAATTGGTTTGTATTTTTCTAGTAGTTATTGTAATTAATGATGAGGCTGACCGGGAGATTGTTAAACAATCTGAGTCTGAGGAAGAGAGAGAAGTTTCCTTTCCCAACTGTCGTGAAATATTATTTTCTAGTTGCTTTCTTAGTTGGCAGTTAAGAGTTCAGTTCCGTTAGAACCAGGTATCTTACTCTTTTCCATGCGGTTTGAGTTAAATACTTTTCGCATTCCCCCATCCTTTTGGTTGGTTTCTTGGAATAAACTTAGTCTTGATGTGACTGTGTGCTGTCAAGATTTTATTCTGTACTTAAGCTGTAATGAAATACGTTGTTGTGTGTGACGAATGTTTGGGCGCTGAAGTATTCCTGAGCAAGAGGTCAATTGAGGATCAGATGCCGTAATAATCTAAGAACTACCACATGACCTAGCCTATCATAAGGTGTGGTGCATTATCTCATGTTATTACTGATGTTCTTGTTTTGTACTTACTATGATTTTATACATAATGTTGTCAAAGCTGTGTATTCATGTACCACTCCCCTTGTGACTGTGATTAATGGAAACTTACATTTGACCCAGAAGTAGGGTTAGTATGTTGTCATGAGATTCCAGAGTTAGGGACCAGAGGTTTTGAAGAAGGCAATGTTTCCATGTAGTTGGGATAGTTCTATACTATGACTACTTGGGAATTAAGTTCTGGCGGTCTTTTGCTGTGTTCAAGTGCCCATCACTACCAGTAAATTGATTATGGTATGTCAGAATGCCTTGGTGGAGCAATGTATGGTAGAAACATGTGCTTGGTTGCCTTACACTGGATCAGGTGATTCGGTAACTCAGATAATGCTTCTGGGAAATAGTCATGATAGGATTATCATGGACTATTGGGTGTTTAATTGGTAGATGTTATTCCCCATGGATACTCTATCATTTGGGCTGGGTCGTCAGAGTTGTCTTGTTATACTGCTGTTCTATAGGCAAATGAATGACCCATTCACTGTTGTCATTTGGAATGTTAGCATCACCACCCCATGTTCAGTTCCAACAACAAGTTTTACATCTAATACAAAGATTGCAATAAAGGAACTTATTAAAAACTGCCCCAAAAAGTCGTCTCAGCATTACAAGCCACGCAGTTATCAGTGACACTTCACTCACCTGTCCGAGTCAGAGCCGTTGCGGGCAATGATGAGCTTGAGCTTGGCGAGGCCCCCTACCGGCACGCGGTCCGTGCCTGTGGTGAACTGCAACAGTTTGCGCTTCTGCTCCTCCGAAAAACCATGTACCACTTCCCAGAAATTCCTGTGGGAACATGAGCATCCGTCAGTAACACAGCAGTCGTCAATAGGGAAATACATCGAGACTGATGAACTTCCAGCACAACACCTGACTGAGGCAAAATGACTCCTACTGCTGACTTTCACTCATTATGTTCCTCAATATGTCTCAACAAAAATTAATTAAGCATATCAATTACTTGTGCAACTTGAGAACATAAAATGATCTAAAGAGAAGTGATCACTGTGGGATATAGGAATCTGCCTTTCTGGGATTTTCAAAACTGTCACGTTCATTTCAGAGTGGAAATGACAATTCAAACTTCATTTGATAAAAACACAGACGTACAGAATTGTTGGTGAAGAGGCACAGAAGCCGCCATCATATTCTGTCGCTCTCTCCAGCTCCAGGAAGTCCAGCACCTGTCAACATCAGCAACACCATCATGGCCGTGTCGCTGCAAGCTTTCATGTGCTTTTTACGCAAACCCAAAGACTTGGTGAAATCAGTCTATAACACACATTTCTACTTTATGTCATCGCTGCTGAAGAGATTCTACACAGTTTGCTCTCTAGGCTATAACTATGAGAATCAATGGAGACTGTTGACTGTGAGAGCTGCATCAAAATTGACTTTCAGAAAGTACAGCATATAACAGTTTATCTTTCCTGTGCATTCCGATTGAACCAGAGAATCAGCGTATCAGCATTCCTGCTGTAGCCTGAGCAGTACAACCACTCATTTTTCAACAGCCACTAACGCTCAATGTAAAGATGCTTTCTGTATTTTGCAACTTTTCATCCATAAACCATGGGTCCTCAAGCCGGGATACTAGTTTTACCCCCTGGTCATTGGGCAACTCTTTATATCACTCCATCACAACTCCCTGAAGACCTTGCAGCTGGGCTGCTAATGAATACAACAAAGGTAATGTCAACAATTTTCCAGCTCAAACCTCACAGGAACCCACTTCACTCCTGGGTGAGAAGCAATGCCAGAAACACCTGGCAAAAGGATGCAACTTTGGGATCGCCCCTCCTCTGAACACCTCACTCACTAGTTGCAGGCAAGTGCAAGTCAAGTGCTCTAACCACTCAGCCCACAACATTCTGTACGTAATTTGAAGACCACCCAACAGAATGTCTGCCATTGCAAGAAGGAACCTTACCCTGCTTCCACACACCAGCATCTCCACCTCGTCAGGGCGGAAGAGCAGCTTCAGGGGACTCTCGTTGGTGACCATGACAAAGCCACGGCGGAAGGCCTTGAACTGACGCTCGATGGACTTGTTGAGCAGGAAGTCTGAGTACAGCTCCACAAACTCCTGCAACACACACACACACAAAGAGATTTACAGTGATATTCTTGGGAGTGGATATGGTGTTCGGTGACCAGTTTGTAGTTGTGCATGGGTTGATGGACTTGATCTTCCAGGGTGGTTTAAATGCACAGACAGATCCGAGTGATCCGGCCCTGTTCTGGAAGAAGATGCATGGATGGATGGAGTTTTACAGCCTATCAGCCATTGTAGGCTATGTAAGGCCATTAAGCGCAAAATCTCAACAGTTTGCAGTAAACGCAAATCAAGTCCCAATGTCCCCATGTATTCACCTCTTACAATTCGAGTAGGGAGACACGGTGGGTCTATTCTGACCCCCAACCCATAGGGGGCCCTGGAAGAAAAGAACTACCATGTTTGTGAAGTTCATCATGCACGACACATACAGAGAGTCCAAGAATGGGAGTGCATCCAATCTCGACTAGATGTCATTCATTCTCACTGTCATGCTACTGGCATCTTGTCATCAATTTTCACATGTAATACTAATAGTTACCTTGTGCTAATCAAGCCCATTACACCACTACATAAAGCCACTGTACAGTACAGCCCAAGGGAAGCTATGCCATGTACACATTTTTGTTGTCATTGCCCAAAGCAACCCTCTTATCAGCTTTCATTAACATTCGAGTTACCTCAAGTCATTCCTTTTCATTACATGACTAAAACTGTTGAATAGACACAGCCCAAGAAAAACTAAGCCTTGCATGACTTCTTGTTGTCATTCACAGCTGTAAAAATGAGCCTTTCAGGGACTGTTTAGTTTAGCCGCATCCGTGGTATTGATAGCCTAGTTTCCCTATCGGCTGGGGGGACAAGATGTAGATCAATTGCTGCCCAGCAGCTTTCCCTCTTTGTTTCCTAGTGATGAGAGCATCGGAATGAATACTTTTCTACAATTTTGGCTCACTCGTACTCATCACTCATAGTTTTTATCGCCTGACTGTTTGGAGGGTCTGTACTTTGTGTTTTATTGCTCCAGAAGAAGACAACATAATTCCAGTTAGACTTCATGTCTTGGAGTGTAATGATGCAGAGTGAGTGCACCCCTGCAGGCTGTTAATGAACAATGGAGAGGGAGGAGCACACAGAGACAATTCATTGCTGCTCCCCTCCAGTGTGCATACCGGACAGTAGCCTGGAAAATTACATTCTCATGGTCTTCAAAGAAGTCTAATTGATAGCTAGGTAAGTGACACCACTGCATGACTTATTGATAGTTTCATTGCGCAGAGTAGCTTTACTCTAGAAATTAATATGTTTTCTGCATAAGTTGTCAAAGTTAATGAATTTTCCCCTTCAGGTCAAATATCATCATTGCAAACTGTTGTATCTCATGACCCAAAAGTAGCGTGCAGCAATTCATCACCAATGCTGCATATACAGTAGTCGCCGCTTATAAAACACGCGGTTAATAAAAACAGCCGTTTTTTTTTTACAGTTTGTCCGGTCCTGATTTACATCGTTACTGATGGACATGTTCAACATGCAAACGGTTAATAAAAACGCCGCTTATTAAAAACACTATTGTTCGGTCCCAATGTTTTTTTAATAAGCGGCGACTACTGTACTGCATTTGATATCATTTGAAAGAGTATTCTTCGGTTTATTGAATGATCCCATCTAAATTTGTCTACTTTGTTGTAGCACACACAAAAATGAAGAAAACAATGTATACCCTACTCAGAAGCTTAAAGCACTGGCTGAAATCTGGGGCAAGAGATAGGACTGTATCAGGTTACACCCGGCCACGGCAGGCAGGAAATTCCCAGCCGGGCCTCCCAACTAGAGGTTGCTCTGGCACAGCCGTGCATTGCCCAAAGCAAACCTCTCAATACAGTTCTCATTCACATCAGATAGGTCATTCCTTTCCATACACAATACAACTGTTGATCAGAGACAGCCTGAGGGAATTGCCACCACCACCACCACCACAACAGCAACCTTTATTATGTCCTCCTCTGTGAGGAAACTCTACTTGAAGAATTTAACTGTTTCACTGTCAAGCAGCTGTGGGATCCATGCAGTTGACAACACTGCACCCTCCAGCTGCGACACGACAGCATGCAAGTACCTCAGCCACTGGACTAGAGCTCCTGAGCCAGGCTCTGTACCCACCCTCTTGTTGGCCTGGGTGACTGGATTGTCCTTGCCGTTCTCCTTCAGCTCATGGGTGAGAATGCTGCCGAAAACGTCGCAGTAGCTGATATGGAAGGACTGCATGAAGACCTCCTCCAAGTCGTCCCCCTCATAGGCCTGCAGCTGCTGCAGACTGGAGGCTAGCGTCTGTCAGACAGAGAGATGGAGGAATGAATGGATGGATGGATAAAGGAATGGGTGGGTGGGTGGGTGGGTGGGTGGATGGATGGATGGATGGATAGATGGATGGATGGATGGATGGATAAACAAGAAGGGCAAAGCCCACACGACTCACATGCTGAGAGGATGTGAAAAATGGCTGTTTTTTAGACAACATTTACGGCCCCTGCGACCTTGACCTTGAAACAAGGTCAAGTCACTACGTATGTTTTTTGACGCCTTGTCATCATACACCATCATGCCAAATTGGGTGTTGATAGACTTAATACAATAATAGTCTCCGAGAAAAATCCAATTTTAAAGTTTTTTTAAGGACGCCCGGACGGACGACACGGGTGACCTAGTATGAAAGTATAACATGTGTACTACAATGTTATGAAGTTTGGAAGAGTTATCTTCCATAGTTCAGGGTCAAGGTCATTTCAAAATATGTATACAATCCAACTTTAAAGAGCTCCTGTGGCCTTGACCTTGAAGCAAGGTCAATCAAACTGGTATCAAAAGATAGGGATTACTTTGCCCTATATACCATATATAGGTGAGGTATCCAATCTCAAAAACTTCAGAGAAAATTGGGAAAATATGAAAAAGGCTGTTTTTTTAGACATTTACGGCCCCTGCGACCTTGACCTTGAAGCAAGGTCCAGTCACTATGTATGTTTTTTGACGCCTTGTCATCATACACCATCATGCCAAATTGGGTGTTGATAGACTTAATAGTCTCTGAGAAAAACCCAACGTTAAAGTTTTTTTTACGGACGACACCACGGACGGACGAAACGGGTGAGTACATAGACTCACTTTTGACGTGAGTAAAAAATTAAACCATCAAGGAATTCAAAATATTTCCACTGGGATAAAACGTTAACTATCACAGACAAAAGCCAAAAGCAACTGGTTATACATTTACACACATACAAGCACACATGCACACACACAAATGCACACACAGGCACTACACACACAAATGCACACACAGGCACTACACACATAAACACACACACATAACACATACACACACTCTACATACACACTCTACATACACAGAACATATACAAACACTCAAATGCGCCTTGAGCATGTCTTAACTCATGGTAGGGCGCTATACAAATCCACACATTATTATTATTATTATTATAAATGCAGACACAACAAACATAATCAATTGCACACATACCACCCCCCCCCCCCCCCCCACACACACACACACACACACACACACACACACACACACTCACTCACACACACACACACACACGCACGCACGCACGCACACACGAGCTTGTGCAAAGTTGTTCCTACCGGGTCAACAGAAGTCAGGTCCCTCAAAGTGCCACGCTTGCCCATGAGTTTGCGGTAGACCACCATGGGAAACTGGATGTTGAGGATGCAGCTGTTGTAAATGGCCAGTCCAAACAGAATGCCAATCAGTGTGAACTGCGCATCGTTCTCAAAGGATGTAGGGTTGAACCAGTACTGACCGGTGTCCTCGCGGTGTGTGAACATGCCTGTAAGTCACAAACGCAAGGACTGCAGTAGATGTTTTGCATACTTCACCAGTAGTGGCAACAACAACTTGCCGAGTAGTCCTTTAGACAGCCGTTGGGAGTGAGCAATGTTCAAGATTCAATGTAAACAAGAAGGGCAAAGCCCATACAACTCACATGCTTGACCTTGACCTTTACATGACATTGACCTTCAGGTGACCTTCAAGGTCAAACAACTAAACCTAGCAATGACATCATACACTAAGAAATACTTTACACATTTTTCCTAAAAAAATACATGTGGCCTTGACCCAAGGTCAAGGTCATCCAAGGTCATGCAACACAAAGCTGTTAATTCAAGACATAGGAAGCACAATGGTGCTTATTGGCACTTTCTACCATGAGATATGGTCACTTTTAGTGGTTCACTACCCCATTTTGGTCACATTTCATAAGGGTCAAAGTGACCCAAATGTGTCTCATGATGAAAGTATAACATGTGCCCCACATAATTATTAAGTTTGAAACAGTTATCTTCCATAGTACAGGGTCAAGGTCTCTTCAAAATATGTATACAATCCAACTTTGAAGAGCTTCTGTGACCTTGACCTTGAAGCAAGGTCAACCAAACTGGTATCAAAAGATAGGGCTTACTTTGCCCTATATCAGGTATCCAATCTCAAAAACTTCAGAGAAAATTGGGAAAATGTGAAAAATGGCCGGTTTTTAAACATTTACGGCCCCTGTGACCTTGCCTTTGAAGCAAGGTCAAGTCACCATGTATGTTTTTGTATGCCTTGTCATCATACACCATCATGCCAAATTGGGTGTTGATAGACTTAATAGTCTCGAAGAAAAATCAAATGTTAAAGTTTTACACGGACGCCCGGACGCCCGAAACGGGTGAGTACATAGACTCACTTTTGCTTCGCATGTGAGTAAAAAACCAATACCAGATATAGAGTCAGGCCAACCATTCCTCTTTGTCAACATCAACACTATCCACCATGCCCACCTCATGGCTGGGCATCTCTCAATTGCAATCACACTTACACATCCCATTCCCACTAGTCCATTGGTACTAGTTACACAAGCAGTGCCAAATCCCCAGCCACTGCATCCTCCAAGCATGATGCCAGCAGACCTGGGATACTGAAGGAACACTCCGTCACACATTCCTTGAACATCTTGGGTGCCATTCCCTTGTGTGTTGAGGGTAAGAACCGACCCACCATGTCTCCCAATGCAATTCATATGTGGGGAATAACCAATAATATTTTTTTTTATTTGCTCTTATTCTAACCAGCTCTGATTTTTTGTGAGCAATGGCCTTTCATAGCCTAGAGAGGCTGAGAGGCCCTAAATCATCATCCATCCATCCATCCATCCATCTTGGGTGCCAAGGCCAAAGAGGAGAGAGACACAAGTCCAGAACCAGACTACAGCTGAGGCAGCCCCTCCCTGGCGGTGGTGGACCAGGCAAAGGTCAGGGGTCATTCTGTCCTGCATTGACATACAAGTTTCCATTCCTGGCAGTTGTCTTCTGGAGGCACACAGAGCTGCTTGGACTGTCAAGTTCCTGGAGCAGCCCCAGAAGCTCAAAGACCACAACGTGGTGCCAGTGAGAGGGGGGAGATCTGTGTGCCAAGGCCTTACCTATGTCAGGGTTGAAGAGCTCCTCCACAATGAGCTGGAAAAACTCCTTGGAGACGCCACCCTCATCCAGTCCCTGCTCCCCCTCAAACTCCACAAAGAGCTGCTTCTTCAGATCTGCCGGGTTCTCCATGGCCACCATCTCCAGCTGGCACAGATACAGAGAGGGTCAGTCAGTGTCAAATATACTATGGTAAGTCAGTGCCACACTCAGAGATAGTCAGTCAGTGCCACTCAGAGATGGCCAGTCAGTGCCACTCAGAAATAATCAGTTGGTGCCACTCAGAGATGGTCAGTCGGTGCCACACTCAGAGATGGTCAGTGCCATGCGGAGATGGTCGGTGCCACACAGACACATAATCAGTCAGTACCACACACACATATGGTCAGTCAATGCCACAGAGAGATGGTCAGTGCCACACAGAGATGGTCAAAGCCATACAGAAGTCGTCAGTGCCACACACTGAAATGGTCAGTCAATGCTATAAACAGTCTGCTGCCACACTTAGAGATGGTCATTCCTCTCTCTCTCTCTCTCTCTCTCTCTCTCTCTCTCTCTCTCTCTCTCTCTCTCTCTCTCTCTCTCTCTCTCTCTCTTTCTCTCTCTCTCTCTGCGTGTACACACGCGCGCGCACACACACACACAGAATCAAGATGGCTGTGAAACACAGCCACATAGCTAACACACACACACAACAGAAATAGTGAGTTGGTTGGGTATGTTTGGTCTTCTGAGTTACTGAGGTAGGCTGGTGGAGAACAGTAAGGTAAGACTGGTGGAGAGGAGTAAGGCTGATGGAAAACAGTAAGATAAGGCTGGTGGAGAACAATATGGTAAGGAAGGTGGAGAACAGTAAGGCAAGGCTGGGGGAGAACGGTACGGTAAGGCTGGTGGAGAACAGTAAGGTAAGGCTGATGGAGAACAGTAAACCAGCAAAAGGGTAGGCTCCTATTTGCATTTTCCTACTTGGCCCCACCATTTCTAGTTTATCATTCATGTCATCATCATCTGTGGCAGTTCTGCCAGGATGTTATCACATGGTGTCCATATTTAGATCATTGAGTATTGAGCAGGAAAGCACTGGAGGGGGGGTGGGGGGGAGGGGGGATGGAAGTGGGGGGTTAGAGGTGGGGGATTGAGAGTAGGCGCTCTTTCATCTGCTGGCCGCAAAGGGCAGAGAAGAAATGACAGTGAAAAATGGAGAATGGTGATACTGGGCATCATACATTAACAAACCAAATGTTGCATTGCATTTCTTAAGCATAAGATTATTAAGAACAAGAAGAGCAAAGCCCATACTACTCACATGCTTGACCTTGACATGACCTTGACCTTCAGGTGACCCTCAAGGTCAAGGTCAAACAACTACACCTAGCAATGACATCATACACTAAGAAATGCTTTACACATTTTTCCTACCAAAATACATGTGGCCTTGACCCAAGGTCAAGGTCATCCAAGGTCATGCAACACAAAGCTGTTAATTCAAGACATAGGAAGCACAATGGTGCTTATTGGCACTTTCTACCATGAGATATAGTCACTTTTAGTGGTTCACTACCCCATTTTGGTCACATTTCATAAGGGTCAAAGTGACCTTGACCTTGATGATAAGTGACCAAATGTGTCTCATGATGAAAGTATAACATGTGCCCCACATAATTATTAAGTTTGAAACAGTTATCTTCCATAGTTCAGGGTCAAGGTCACTTCAAAATATGTATACAATCCAACTTTGAAGAGCTCCTGTGACCTTGACCTTGAAGCAAGGTCAACCAAACTGGTATCAAAAGATAGGGCTTACTTTGCCCTATATACCATATGTAGGTGAGGTATCCAATCTCAAAAACTTCAGAGAAAATTGTGAAAATGTGAAAAATGGCTGTTTTTTAGACAACATTTATGGCCCCTGCGACCTTGACCTTGAAGCAAGGTCAAGTCACTATGTATATTTTTTGAGGCCTTGTCATCATACACCATCATGCCAAATTGGGTGGTGATAGACTTAATAATCTCCGAGAAAAATTCAACGTTAAAGTTTTAAACGGACGCCCGAACGGACGAAACGGGCGAGTACATAGACTCACTTTTGCTTCGCATGTGAGTCAAAAATATGTACAGACAAGCAACAACAAAAAACAGAAAATCACTCACCACAACAAGGGCATCCTCAACCACGTGGTCTCGCCTGACCTTGACCTTAAGGAAAGGCATTGGGGGAGCTCCATGGACGAGGGTTTGGAAGAGCGAGGTGCGGCGTTCATTCAGCATGCGGATGCGGTTGTCGTAGTACATGCTAGTCTGCTTGGAGGCCGTGGTCAGTATGAAGTTGTGGTTCACAAAACTGAACTTGACATCATTCTCTGCACGGTAGTAGGCATAGTCAGTGGTGATGCCCAGGCTCTCATTGAGGGGGTCGTTGATGAACTCCTCAAAAGGGATGACGGGATGCCACACATCAATGGCCTGCACGCCCAGTTCCCGGGCCAGGGGGTCCACCTTTTCCTGCAGAGGCTCCTTGCGCTGCTCCTCTCCCACAGCGCCCTGGATGAATCCAAACACATCATCAAGGTCCACTGCCGCCACTGCACTCTCGTCCCGGCTCTGAGCTGGGTTGTCCCGTTCGCTGGCCAGGAGCGAGGCGTAGTAGACGGTCTTCATCATACGCGTGGCTCCCACAATTCCTTCATCGTCGTTGATGTGGTGGTTCTGATTCCACTGGCCCTCATTCTTAATCACCCGCACTGTGATCAGCTGCTGAAGCACCTGTAGCAAGTCACGGAGTCGGGACTCACCAAACGTCGACCAGATTCTTGCAAGCCGAGCATGGGCGGCGAGGGGTAGGTGGCGGCATGCCTGGCAGAAGGCCGGCAGACAGTCCTCGATGAACTCTGGTGTGTGGACCAGCGGGATCTCAAACACTGTCAGCACGATGTTGACATAGTCAGGATTGGCCGTGTAGGCGCCGTGGTAGCGCAGGTTCATGTCCATGGTGTTGGACAGCAGGCAGAGTGCGTTGTTCAGGGCACTCTGGAATGGGTGGTCCTCAATGGCCATGAGGGCATCCACTGCTCGGCGCAGAGATGCCAGGTCCAACGTCAGTAACTTCAGCTCCTCCTCTCCCGTCCGAAGACTGGGTGTGGCATCACTTCCAGGTTCTGGCCGCGTCTCTTGGATGGGGAACTTGAGACCTGCCACACTTGTGATGTCTTCTGCATTCTCCTTCAGAAAGCTCTGTCGCACGGAGTCTGGGTTGTTGAAGATGTTACCTATGGCTCTGATGAGTCCCGGCCAGGTACCCTCTTCTCGGCACTGGGCGATGATCTCCTTCAGCTTGGCCTCCGTCAAGAAGGTGAGTGTCTCACCTGGGGAGTAAAAAACCATCATCTTTTAGACACATGGAACCTAAGCAGTAACATCACTGTCATACCTGCCCATCCACAGTAGAAGAGACACTAAACCTGCCCTGTTTACTTTGCAAAAGACCTCTGAAAGACATCAGCCTCGTCTGTTCATGTCTACTGAATCATCTGAAAAAAGTTGTTGCATCTTGCATCCTGTAAATTTCTTACAAGATGACCCATTCAACAAAAACCTACAGAAAACTTGGAGAATGATGTGATAATGGAAAAAGAAGTAAGAGGCAATACATGTTTACACAACTGAGTAGCATTTCCCTATGAGCAAAACATGACAACAACAAAACCAAACCATTGTCACACCACTTCAAGGGCTGCACAACATGGAACCCAGCACAGAGGCAAGACAGGGCTTCACCACACAAACCATTGTCACACCGCTACAAGGGCTGCACAACATGGAACCCAGCACAGAGGCAAGACAGGGCTTCACCACACAAACCATTGTCACACCACTACAAGGGCTGCACAACATGGAACCCAGCACAGAGGCAAGACAGGGCTTCACCACACAAACCATTGTCACACCGCTACAAGGGCTGCACAACATGGAACCCAGCACAGAGGCAAGATAGGGCTTCACCACACAAACCATTGTCACACCACTACAAGGGCTGCACAACATGGAACCCAGCACAGAGGCAAGACAGGGCTTCACCACACAAACCATTGTCACACCACTACAAGGGCTGCACAACATGGAACCCAGCACAGAGGCAAGACAGGGCTTCACCACACAAACCATTGTCACACCGCTACAAGGGCTGCACAACATGGAACCCAGCACAGAGGCAAGATAGGGCTTCACCACACAAACCATTGTCACACCACTACAAGGGCTGCACAACATGGAACCCAGCACAGAGGCAAGATAGGGCTTCACCACACAAACCATTGTCACACCGCTACAAGGGCTGCACAACATGGAACCCAGCACAGAGGCAAGACAGGGCTTCACCACACAAACCATTGTCACACCGCTACAAGGGCTGCACAACATGGAACCCAGCACAGAGGCAAGACAGGGCTTCACCACACAAACCATTGTCACACCGCTACAAGGGCTGCACAACATGGAACCCAGCACAGAGGCAAGACAGGGCTTCACCACACAAACCATTGTCACACCACTACAAGGGCTGCACAACATGGAACCCAGCACAGAGGCAAGATAGGGCTTCACCACACAAACCATTGTCACACCGCTACAAGGACTGCACAACATGGAACCCAGCACAGAGGCAAGACAGGGCTTCACCACACAAACCATTGTCACACCGCTACAAGGGCTGCACAACATGGAACCCAGCACAGAGGCAAGACAGGGCTTCACCACACAAACCATTGTCACACAGCTACAAGGGCTGCACAACATGGAACCCAGCACAGAGGCAAGACAGGGCTTCACCACAGACTGAAAGGTGAGGGACAACAGAAACAAGAAGGGCAAAGCCCATACGACTCACATGCTTGACCTTGACCTTTATATGACCTTGACCTTCAGGTGACCCTCAAGGTCAAGGTCAAACAACTAAACCTACCAATGACATCATACACAAAGAAATGCTTTACACATTTTTCCTACCAAAATACACGTGACCTTGACCCAAGGTCATCCAAGGTCATGCAACACAAAGCTGTTAATTCAAGACATAGGAAGCACAATGGTGCTTATTGGCACTTTCTACCATGAGATATGGAAACTTTTAGTGGTTCACTACCCCATTTTGGTCACATTTCATTAGGGTAAAAGTGACCTTGACCTTGATGATATGTGAACAAATGTGTCTTATGATGAAAGTATAACATGTGCCCCACATAATTATTAAGTTTGAAACAGTTATCTTCCATAGTTCAGGGTCAAGGTCACTTCAAAATATGTATACAATCCAACTTTGAAGAGCTCCTGTGACCTTGACCTTGAAGCAAGGTCAACCAAACTGGTATCAAAAGATAGGGCTTGCTTTGACCTATATACCACTTGTAGCTAAGGTCGCCATTCTTAATAACGTGGGAGAAAATTGGGAAAATGTGAACAATGACTGTTTTTGAGACCACATTTATGGCTCCTGTGACCTTGACCTTGAAGCAAGGTCAAGTCACTATGTATGTTTTTTGAGGCCTTGTCATCATACACCATCATGCCACATTTGGTGTTGATAGACTTAATAGTCTCCGAGAAAAATCCAACGTTTAAGTTTTTTACGCCCGGACGCCCGGACGGACGGACGACACGGCTCAGTACATAGACTCACTTTTGCTTCGCATGTGAGTCAAAAATCCTGAGGACATTCAATAATACAGGATCTAAGAAATTCTACCAAGAACAAAAGGCCCATAACTTTTATCACTGCTGTGTAGGTTTACACTAAGCACATCTGTAATACAAGAACATTTACGACACATTCTCACTGTAATGATTCTTCCAAGTGTTACATAGAGTATAAAGAATATGAAGCCTGCTAATAACTTCTCCTGAATCTTAATAACTGACATTGACTCTTCAGTGTAATCAATCCTTGAATGCTATGTTCCTTCATACTTGCCTACTTTCACTGCTCGTCAGAAAAGCACTACTACTGAGCAGAGCTCACATCATCTAAAAAAACTGTTATATCTACAGGAACCACACGAGGTTTTCAGACAATGGGAGGCCACCTAAATGAAAACATATTATCACAGGGAAAAAATTCTAAGAAAACAACAGCAACCGCATCAACAAAAACAATCATAATACTAATAACGGCACCAATACTTCGTACTTGCTACAAATAATCACTGTGAGGTGAACAGAGATGTCAGCCACTTACTGGATGGTTTCTTGGGAATGGCCGACACGATTGCAGCTGTGGGCTGGTCTGGGGAGGAGGTGGACGGCTGTATGGAGTGGGCACTGTCTGCCTCCTCCGCCTCTGCCAGGGCCCCCGACTCCTGCATGGGAATCCGTGTCTTCTTGGACGGGTGCTGACACAGCACCGCGCGCGTCTGGAACAGCTCGATGGCCTGCACTGCCAGTTTGTTGCGGTCCGTGTTGGAGAATCGGAAAGACGGGCAGGAGGCGCAGCAGTCATTGGTGCAGTCACTGCTACCACAGCCATCGGTCAGCTGGTAGTAGTACTGCTCTATCATTTGCTTCGCATGAGCTCGCTTCCTGCACAGGGGGAGTTGAAAAGATGAACAGATAAATGAGTGTGGATGAATTATGGAAATGAATGATTGAGCGAATAAATGAGTGATTGAATGAATGAGTGAATGAATAAATGAGTGAATGAATGAATGAGTAGATGGATGGATGGATGAATGGATGGATGATGGATGGATGAAATGAACATGAATGCAACTGCCTGAACAAAATATCTATCTCAATTGGTCGTATTACAGTTAATTCACTCTTTTAATCATGGGAAACAGAATTTATTTATTTTCCAGATATTTATAATTACATAAGTATCAATGGAGTACAGTGTCAAATCAGTAACAAAACACACCACTAGTGTGACAGTATACAGCAACAAAAGACAGATCTGACAATTTGATTTTTAGTTATTTTACTTCCTTTTTCTTCTAATCGACAAGAACAGCTATACAAGGCATAAGAAACAGGAAAAATTACAGGAAGTAATCTTCACGCACGCACGCGCGCACGCACATGCACACACACACACACACACACACACATGAGAGAGAGAGAGAGAGAGAGAGAGAGAGAGAGAGAGAGAGAGAGAGAGAGAGAGAGAGAGAGAGAGAGAGAGAGAGAGAGAGAGAGAGAGAGAGAGAGAGAGAGAGAGAGAGAGAGAGAGAGAGAGAGACAGACACACACAGAGCGACAGTGATTAACTAGTAAAATACTGACAGATTCTTTAACTCGGTATTAATAAAAGAAAAGACACCTTAGTTTCTTTGATCTTTTTAAGACTAGTAAAAGAAAAGTAATATTCTAAAATACACTTCTTGCTGACTCTCTTGCAGAGAAGACTCAACAGCATGGTATGTCTTCATACTGCCCAAACACCTCATGTCTTCATACTGCCCAAACAGCTCAACATATTTTGCATCTTGACTTTTTGGGTCGTTAAGTTTTCTGAGTCTCCCAAATTGTGCTTACAAAATGAGTCCAAGCACAAATCCCATCATCTGGAATATAATTTTCTATGTTTATATGCAGACAAATCTTAACCCCTCAAAATGCTATCACTGTGGTACAGCACTGCCAGCAGCATTATGTAGACCACACAGAAACCTTAAAATACAGTGACAAATGAGTTTGATGGCAACAACAACATAGACGATGACAACAACACTGAACAGGTTGCACTATGGGCACACAGCTCATACTCACATGGTGTTGTCTTTTTCTGACTGCTTATTAGGTTTCTCTAATACTGCAGCTCTGCGTGATGTACAAAAACACGTCATTTACACATGCGACATGGTCTTTGTTTCGTAATATCACATGCAGGAAGTGTGTTTAATGTTGTCCTCTAGTTAAGAACTGGTCACCGAAGCTTTGTTTACGAAAGCGAATTGTAAATGGCTAGTTCAGAGATTACATCATACTCATTGCTTACGTTAGGTATACACAAACATCAGTATTAACTATTATTCATATAAAATCTCCTGTAATGCTCAAATTTAGAAAAGAAAGTGAAAGGAGTGAAGATTTTAACTTCCATTCAGACATATCCGATATCGATGTGAAAACTTCTTTACAATTACATACAATTCTTTCCCACCAAACATGACCCGATGTTATATCTGTAGGCGGGTGGATGTGACACTTTTCTACGAGGCGGATACATGGAGTTCATTAATTTTTGTTTGTACATTCTAAAAATAAATTAGTGTTCGCAATTCCACCAACTTGTGACCAAGAAGCATTACTCACCCTGCGGCTTGTATTCCGCTCAGAGGAGTATTTTTGTCGTTAGAACTCATACGCGACGATATAGTTCTTTTCTTGTGTTATTTGGCAGCTCGTATATACAAGCAGTTCGCAAGTGCTACTATAGAAATAACAGAAGAACTTGTTTCGAATCACAAGACATGGTCCGCCATATTGAGTGTCGTCACCTGTCATAACGCATACATGAGATGACAGAGATCAAGTACAAAATTGGATTGAAAGATTACGTGATTATTACATTGACCATTAATTGCCTATAAACGATACTTTGAGCCAACAAGATCAATATTTACAAAAAAATACAGATTACCCAGATTGCAGTATTCGACATGTCAGCCCCCATTAGGATGTGGGTTGTCTGAGGGTGCAGCACACAAACAGGTACTTAACACTTGACAATTGATTGCATCTCATCAGCACTGCTTTCATTTGCAGTCACTTTCGCGAGCTGTATGATTTGAAACTGAATAAGGAGACCAAACGAGCAGCGTTGATCTGAGAGGTGCCGCGATGCGTCTGGCCACGTCTGCTGCTAGTGCTACTGGCTGCTAACTCTTACTCTGCCTACCCGGTTTCGTGCAAACAACAGTAACAAGCGTTGCCTCTTGGTTTACATGATTAAATCTCCCTGTAATCGTTCAAATCGTCACATATGCCCATTCTGGTCATAGGCTTTATCTAGCATCCCAGGGAACTGACACTTGTCTGGAGCTATCGAACACCCCTGGAGCGTCGTGAATCGGTAATTTATTGCTGTAACTGACGTAACTGCTTTGCTTTCGTTTCGGACTGCTTTCGTTGAAACAAATGAGTTGTAAAAAATAATTACAAATACACATGGATACTGATAGTTCATTGCATCTCATAGCTTTTTCCTTTTTTATAACCTGAATTGGATGAGCCATTGGAGCAGTGGCTGTTTCCGTGTTTTGCACCTGTTAGTTCCTGTCAAGAATGTCATTATTGTTCACTGATACGTGCTAATGGGATTCCACATTGCAAGTGTTTAAAACAAATATTGGGGAAGTATAGTCTGAGGAATTTGTCATGCTTTCCGTTGTCTTGGCTGATCACAAGGTTAACGGGGAAGTAAATATGGCCACAATATGAGGATTTTTAATTATGAACTTTATTTACGATTTCCTAGTTGGTGTATGTAATGGAGAAATGGGTTTCGAAAGTGTCTTACTTGAGAGAGACGTGTTTGTTTTTTTTGCAGGTTAGTAATCCGACGGATGTGTAGGAGTTGAAATGGAGGGTTGGAGTGAGTAGAAATTGAATTCTGACCCAGGGTGGTGAGCGGTGTTCGCTCTGGGGTCTGAACGGTGGTGAGAAAACGTGAGTTGGTTGTGAGCAGATAGCTATGTTAGAGAGAGCGAGAAGATGGCGATCAGTCTGCCTGAGTCTGCCTAGAGTCGGCGTAAGGAGAGGAAAGGTGAGAAGAAGAGATCGGTCCGCCTGCTGGGAGAGAAGAAGAGAGAAGAGGAGGGCGAGGCACTGAAGAGAGAAGCAGATGAAGAGAAGAGATCGGCTCCACAACCACAGCAGAGACGGGCAGAGAGAGAGAGAAGCAGAGAGCGGGCAGAGGTGGAAGGTTGGTGCGAATGTTTATACGGGTCGATAGTTTTACTTGTCAAGGGCTGACCTACGTGCTTTTATGTTTTATAATAGAAGGCTGACCGATATTTTACTTGTGCTGCTGTGCTTTTTCCTTATTCCCATTGGGAGTGGAGTAGAGGACGAGTAGATGTAAATTTTATAAGAAAGTAAAGGTCATTGAGGAGGTTGTGGTTGAGACAGATACCAATGTAACATTCTTTTTCTTTTTCTTTTTCTACCCCTGTTACGGGCCTGTTTTATGCTGAAACTATACAGATCTGTAAGTAACCCTGGGACCTTGTTATTTCGTTTGTGCATCCCCATAACAGAGGGTAAGAAAGTGGGGGCTCGTCTCGGGAGATTTATTTGGAAGAGATGTTGAGAAGTTTTTCTCGCGGTTTCAACATGTAGCAAACAAGTTGCATTGGCCTCCCCCGTACTGGTGTTTGATTCTGCAGAGTCAATTGAGAGGAAAAGCTAGTGAGGCTTATGGTTCCTTGGAGGGGGAGGACAGAGATAACAATGAGAAAGTGAAGGAAGTGATCAGATTGGCCTACCAACTGACTGGAGAAGCGTATCGTCAGAAAGAGGGAGGCAAGACCTTCTGTGATTTTGTGGCTCGAGCAGCAAATGCTTTTGACTTGTGGTTGAGGTCAGAACAGGTGTCTAGTTACAAAGCCGTGAGAGAGCTCCTGTTGCTAGAGGATTTGAAAAACAAGGTTCCCCCGACAGTGCGTGTATATCTTGAAGATCAACATGTTAAATCAGTTCGAGAGGTGGCTGAATTAACGGATAAATATATGCTGATTCATAAGGAACAGAATGGGCAGAGTCAAGTCAGAACTGCTACCCATAACCCCGTGGGAAATAGAAGAGTCATCCAGTGTAGAAAGTGTCAGAGATTTGGTCATGTAGCTGCTGAGTGTCGTGCATTACCGGTGCAGGAAAACAAGAATGGTCTAGGGCGATCTTTGGTTGTAAAGACCAGCCCCTTACAATGCTCATATTGTCATAGGTTGGGTCATGTGCTGGAGAACTGCTTTGTCAGAAAGAGAACAGCAGAAAGTGGTTGGATTTGTGCGGGACAGGACTGAGAAAATCATAGGTTCTCGATACGGTAAATATGTGTCTCGAGCTGGACTTGCTGTCAGTGATCGGGATCCGTATGAAGAAGTGACAGTTTTTCGTGATACAGGTGCGTTTGTGAGTCTTGTTAGCAGAAAGGCTGTGAGTAGACCTGACTTGTCAAACACTGGAAAAAATGTGATAATCCAGGTGGTAGGACAGAAATATCAGTCAGTGCCCTTACATAGATTTTGGATAAAAATCAGAGTTTGTCTCGGGAGAAGTGTTGCTTGGCATGGTGGATGAACTACAGATCCCAGATGTTGACATTTTGTTGGGATCGAATTTGACAGACAAATGTTGTACTTGTAGCAAGTCACATAAACCTGTGTTGAGAGTGCAGTCCCCCCATGATGTAGAATCAGATAGTTCTGATCGTTCCGACTGCTATCCGGCCTGTGTTACGATCCATGTCAAGGAAGAGAGTGGAAGAGGATGTGTTGGATGAGAGCAGGGAAACTCTTTCTTAATTGTTTGATGAGGCTAACCATAGGTCTAAACTGAGTGACTTTGATGGCTCCTGTGAGGTCCCTTACAGTTGATAAAGGCAGGGTGGTTGGAGAAGAAATCCGAGGAAAGCATGCTGGGTTATGTGTCACGCGTGAAAGACCGGTTGTATTGTGCAAATGAGATAGCAAAGAAACACCTCCAAAGCTCCCATCAAAAGACAAAAAAATGGTATGATGTACAGGCTAAGGAGCGACATTTTTACCCTGGGGATAAGGTTTTACTATACTTGCCTATTGATCGGTCAGCCTTGCAAGCAAAGTATTTTGGGCCATATGAGGTCCTACGTCAGGTCAGCCCGGTAGGATATGTTATCTCGACCCCCGATAGGCGAAAGAGGACCCTTTACTGCCATGTGAATTTGCTTAAAGAGTGTCACCAGCGATCGGAGGCTTGTCCGGTCGCTGTGGTGCAAGAAGCCTCAGGTACTCCGGAGAGGGACCAGGGAGTGGAACCACTACTGACCAACTCGAGCATACTACGGGAGTTGAAGACCAAGCTACAGCACTTGACCGCCAAGCAACAGATCCAGCTGGAGGAGCTCCTACACGAGTTTGCGGTCCTGTTCCCCGACAAGCCTACCATTACCACCATGGTGGAAGCCGATGTGGACGTGGGGGATGCGACCCCCGTGTGTCAACATCCATATCGGGTAAACCCGATGAAGAGGAAGATCGAGGCGGAGATCAAGAGCTTGATCGACCAGGACATTCTGGAACGCTCGACGAGCGACTGGTCCTCTCCCTGTGTGTTGGTGCCAAAACCTGGGGAACGCTACAGGTTGTGCGCTGACCTTCGCAAGGTAAATCAGCTGATTAAGGCTGATGCGTTTCCCTTGCCGCGCATAGATGACTTGATAGATTACATTGGTGCTGCTAAATACCTGACAAAGTTAGACTTGTTGAAGGGATATTACCAGATTCCCCTCAGTGCTCGTGCCAACAAGGTACTGACCATATGTACTGCTTCAGGACTCTACCAGTTCCGGAGATTGCCGTTTGGACTAAAGACCGCCCCTGCGGTCTTCCAAAGACTAATAAACACTCTCTTCCAGGACTTACCATGCTTTTCGGTGTATTTAGATGATGGACTGCTGGCTAGCAATACGGGGGAGGAACATTTAGCCGGACTGAGGAAAGTTTTTGAGAGACTGGCCAGTGCAAATCTGACGGTGAATTTGGACAAGAGTGATTTTGGACAGGCTAAAGTGACATACTTGGGACACAAAATAGGGTTGGGGACTGTGGCCCCACTAGACTCTAAGGTAGACGGAATCAAGGATTTTCCCAAGCCCAGGACGCGTCGAGAAGTGCGACGGTTTCTGGGTATGCTAGGATACTATCGGAGGTTTTGTCCAAACTTTGCCACTGTGGCGGAACCTCTGACCTCCCTGTTGCGGAAGGACGGGACCTTTCGGTGGAGTGAGCAGTGCCAACGGGCCTTTGACCTGTTGAAAGCTCTGTTGTGTCATGCCCCTATACTCGCCGCACCAGATCTATCAAAACCTTTCAAGCTTGCTGTCGATGCCAGTGCTCTAGGTTCTGGAGCTGTGCTATTTCAGGTTGGAAGTGATGGTCTCGATCACCCCGTTAGTTTCTTTTCCAAAAAGTTTAACAAGCATGAGTTGAACTATTCTACTGTTGAGAAGGAAGCCTTGGGTCTGATGCAGGCTCTAAAACACTTTGAAATCTATCTTAAGGGTCCCCTAGAGGCGGTGAAGGTGCTTACTGATCACAATCCTTTAACTTTCATTCATCATATGAAAGCAACAAATCAGCGCATTCTCCGCTGGAGTTTGGCGTTGCAAGAATATAATCTGTCTATTTTGCATATTCCTGGTTCTGAGAATGTCATGGCTGATGCCCTATCTAGAGTTTTTGATGCATAAATTTCTGTGTATTCATATATATATAAACCTGTGTCTGTATTCCTGGTTCTGAGAATGTCATGGCTGATGCCCTATCTAGAGTTTTTGATGCATAAATTCCTGTGTATTCATATATAAACCTGTGTCTGTACAGTACTGGATTGAAATGCTGAAAGAAAAGAAATTGTTGTCCCTTGTGGGTACAACTAATTTCTTTTCGTTTAAAAGGTGGAGGATGTAATGGGGAAATGGGTTTCGAAAGTGTCTTACTTGAGAGAGACGTGGGTTTTTTGCTGGTTAGAAATCCGATGGATGTGTAGGAGTTGAAATGGAGGGTTGGAGTGAGTAGAATTTGAATTCTGACCCGGGGTGGTGAGCGGTGTTCCCTCTGGGGTCTGAATGGTGGTGAGAAAAGTTAGGTCGTGAGTTGGTTGTGAGCCGATAGCTATGTTAGAGAGAGCGAGAAGACGGCGATCAGTCTGCCTGAGTTTGCCTGAGTCTGCCTAGAGTCGGCGTAAGGAGAGGAAAGGTGAGAAGAAGAGATCGGTCCGCCTGCTGGGAGAGAAGAAGAGAGAAGAGGAGGGTGAGGCACCGAAGAGAGAAGCAGATGAAGAGAAGAGATCGGCTCCACAACCACAGCAGAGACGGGCAGAGAGAGAGAGAAGCAGAGAGCGAGCAGAGGTGGAAGGTTGGTGCGAACATTTATACAGGTCGATAGTTTTACTTGTCAAGGGCTGACCTACGTGCTTTTATGTTTTATAATAGAAGGCTGACCGATATTTTACTTGTGCTGAGCACTGTGCTTTTTCCTTGTTCCCATTGGGAGTGCAGTAGAGGACGAGTAGATGTAAATTTTATAAGAAAGTGAGGGTCATTGAGGAGCTTGTGGTTGAGACAGATACCAATGTAACATTCTTTTTAATTTTTATTTTTATTTTCTACTCCTGTTACGGGCCTATTTAATGCTGAAACTATAAAGATCTGTAAGTAACCCTGGGACCTTGTTATTTCGTTTGTGCATCCCCGTAACAGTGTCGAATCTGTTTGATGCTTGGATAAGGGCAAACATATGGGTAGGGATTGGGTGGATCATGGGGAATGGGAGTGTTGATGAGGTCACAAGCTATATTACATGGCTGTGATCAGTTTGTAATGACACTTGAATCCTGAGGTATGAAAATGGTACATTCTGAATATACAATGCCTCAAAAAGCATATGAAAAGTACTGAGAGCTTGAGAGAAACATCCTGTATATGCTGTTCTGAATTGTCTTGACACAAGAGCAAACGTAAGACATGGGACAGACACTAAAACGGACACACAGGCACACACACACTCACCCCCTAATTTCAGATGCAGACAAATGGAGGCAGAGCTAGTCAGACATTACACTTTGAAGCTAACCACAGGGAATGCTTATACTTTCAATTGTGAACCAAGTGCTCATCCTCCATTCCTTCCCTTTCAGGTCTGCATACCTGTATTCCTCACCACAATGAGTGTGCCATCGTACCTGGGGGGAGGGAAGGGGCGGGGGAGGGGGAAGGGCAGGGGTGGGGGTGGACTACAGAATAATGCAGCCCCTACCAGTGCATTCAATGCATGGGGAACTATGCCTGCTGGTTCTTCCTGGAGCCAGGCCAGACCTGTCCCAGGGGTGACTAGGGACCAGAGTGGACCTGGACCTCAGGGAAGACAGAGTGGACCTGGACCTCAGGGAAGACAGAGTGGACCACACAGTCAGGTCAACCACCAGAACAGCAATGGCAGTGGTGATGCTGACATCAAGTGTAAGTTGATTTTCTCTCCTCTCTCTTGAAAAGCTCATTACACAGTTATTGATCGATGGTGGGTGTGTGTGTGTGTGTGTGTGTGTGTGTGTGTGTGTGTGTGTGTGTGTGTGTGTGTGTGTGTGTGTGTGTGAGTGTGTGTGTGTTTGTGTGCGTGTGCGTGCTTCTGTTGATGGTGGTGTGTGTGTGTGTGTGTGTGTATGCATGCATGTGTTTGTATGCATGTGTTTTGGTTGTCATGGTGTTTATTGTTTGATGTGTGTGTGTGTGAGAGAGGGGGGGGATTTGTATATTTTGGTGGGGTTGTGGTGATGGTGAGTAGAGGGGGTGGGGGACAAAGAGAGAAATTATATTGGTGAATAAGTCACTGCAGATGTAATTTGAAAAGTGGTGATCCTTATTCCTGTCTGTAAGTTTATTGTCCACCGGCCAGGAGCCACATTCTCGAGCAATATTCTGGGCCCGTATTCACAACGGCGATTTATCGGCGATATATTTTAACCCCGATTTATCTCTAAACTCAGACGATTCCAACTGCCTGTTCCGCTCTCCCTTGGCTGGAAATCAGTATATATAGCAAAGCGCAACCTAGGATCCTCTGACGAGCGTACCTTATCTAACCGATCAAGATAACGCGGGGCTAGGGGATAAATCGAGTGTTAAAAAGATAAATCGCCGTTGTGAATACGGGCCCTGGTGCGCAGTAAAGAAATCATATAGATATCATGCATCTTTCATTAAATATTCGTCTGTGCATGACAGTGTCCCAGGAGGAGAGGTTTGCCAGGGCTTCCAGCAAAATCATGGAAGCTTCCCAGAAGCACCTGGAGAAGATGGCAGACTTGTCGGATGAAGAGGAGGAAGAAGAGGTTGGAAACCATCTGATGGAGAAAGTGTTCCAAGTCTACTCCACCAATTATGGTAAGGAAATACTCTCAGCTCTCCATGTTCTCCGTCTGCTTTACACATGTCGCACAAGGCAGCTGCAGTGTGATAAGTTTTTTCCAGTTCAGTCAGTAAAGGTCAGTACACCCGCCATCTGTTCAACTTGGGAAAAGTCGGTATTAAGAGGATTACATGTGTTTTACATACATGTGTTTCCTATCAAACTAAGTTCTAAGGGTGAAAATGGTCAGTGTGGTTCCACTCTGAAATTTCCCTTCAAGAGCATATTACCATTTTCAGACCATAATTTTCCCAGAGAGAGTGAGAAGGAATGAGTTTGTCTCAAGGCAATGGAACTTGCAACATGCAACTCTGCTTTCTAGCAGCCTTAACTTCACAGCCTGGACAGGAAATGGTAAACCCATGGCCACAAAACTTTTAGGGCCTGCTCTAGTAGTTTGATACTTGTTCTTCTGTGTTGTCCACCAAAACCCGTAGCCAATTAAACAGCTTGTGCTGTGTAGGGGTGTTGGTATATGCAACAACTCCAAACCCCACTGTGACATTGGTTCCGCCATTTCACCTGTGTCCTGCAGCTACCTGATGAACCTTGTTATGGTTGTTAGAATTCATTGTTTGTGCTTCCAAATGGTAGACTACTTAAATGATGTGACCATAATTGAATGATAGTCATCATGTGAAGTAGTATGGAAGTGGTATTAGCTGTGTAGGTTGAGATTCTTTTGAAAAGTTCTGGCACCTTCTTTGTAATATTGCCTTTTATTTTAGATTGATGTCTGTCTGTACTTTAGTCATTAATCATTCAAAGACATGCTTTGAAGTGAGTGATATCCATTGGGTGGTTGACAGGCAGAAAACAAGGTTTGCTTGCAGCGTGTTGAGACTTGATTGTGTTACCAAGGCTGGGCATTGTACTGACAGAAGAGGGAGACACCAAGATACTAGACAAGGCCCAAGAGGATCTGCTCCATGCAATTCGGTCCAACACCTCGGCCTGCCTCATCTGCATAGAGGCCATCAAGCGGCAAGACCCGGTGGGTGCCTGTGTAATCATAATAGTGAAAGTAATCATTGGCACTTTAAAGGCATTTGAAATTTTGAGAAGTAATGGAGAAATACAGTGTTTTTTTGGTCTCCCCTACAAACCACTGTCGATGACCATTCTATGATAGTGTTGCATCATGACAGCAATGGTCTCATGGAGTTATGACCAGGTCTGGCCCTCTATCCCTGAGAGCATCAGGACGTTTAACCCTTGGAGTGCCAGAGTCCAAAAATGTGGACAGCAACGGTGGAGTGCCACAGTCCGAATTTTCAACCACTGGGCTCCGACTCTGTGTTAAACTTTCACTAAGCTCACTCTCTATTGGTTGGACCCTATTTCTATCAACCAATGAGAGCGCAGCACGCATCAAAGGTGGCCTGCCATCAATGCCAGTGCACTGGGAGTGTGTTTTTGGGGGGTATTATCACAGCACATTGAGGGTTAAGAATTGATAATACATGTTGACTGGGACTCTTCCTATGAGGACTGTCTGCTCTCTAGTTACTTGGGATTTCTTGCCACTATTCATCATGAGTATAGTTGATGTTCTATGGTTTTTTTATGTCATGTTAGATGTGCATCAGAGTCACACACACACACACACACAACACTTGCAACAAGGCTTCCCAAATATGAAAGCTGATTGAATAGAATTGAGGCAGCATTTAATTCTGTAAAAAGCAAACAAAATCGCTTAGTAAATGACGTTGACATGATGATGACAATGATTTTGTTTGTGATTGTTCTTGATGTCTATTTCATATACATTGATTTTCAAGCCCATTCTACAGTGTTAAATGTTGAGAAAGTGATGGTTGCCCAACTCAAGACAAGTCTGTGTTTTTCTGTGCGCTACAGATCTGGAACTGCGAGGGCTGTCGGTGCATGTTCCACATCCAGTGCATACAGAAGTGGGTGCAGGATGGCGTTTACCAGCAGACTGCACTCAACGACCTGACCCCTTCCAGTGTGCCCTGGTTCTGGTGAGAACACTCATACTCATCCTTTGCAGGAGCGCTGTGCTCTTGCAGTAGCAGCGCATTGCATAAGGCAAGCACCCTGGGGTGCTTTGGCTCATTAAGCATTAGAGGTAATGGGAAGTAGGTCAGAGTGCTTTGGTGTACTCACCTCATACAACACATAGCAGATCTGTTTATGAAACTAGCATGAGGACACAGGTGGCTCAAATTTGAAATTTGGATCACCTGAAATGACAGACTTTACTGTTGAACTGTGTTATGCTGTCATGACTGACAGGTCTTCGAACTGCACTCTGGGCATGTAACAGGCTTGATTTTGAAAAAAATTGGTCCATGCTTTAAGTGTCAGGCTGTTGATGTTACATGGTTGGCTTTACTATGGTGCTGTACTGGTTGAGGAGACATATTGTGTGCAGGTTGGCTTGCATATGAAAATCAGCATTTGTGCGGACTTTGAATAAAACTTTCTGGCTAGAGGAAATCATGCAATGTACCCTGTTTTATAGCTTTTCCTCGCCAGAAAGATATATAAAGATTGATAGTCCATACGTTGTACTGAAAGAAATGCCATCAAATATTGCATATGTGTACTTTTTCCATTTAATTTAAAAAGTTTATAGAAAAAGAGGATTAGAAACCGTGAATGTTGATAAGCAAAATTGACCACTAGGAGGTATAGGACTCCCCGGTGTAAATGAAGGATGTAGCCCTTCCTCATGGTTCGGGTGTAAGTCCTTCATGAAACCAGGGATTCCAAATGCCTCTGTGTGGTCATTTTTGACTCACATGCGAAGCAAAAGTGAGTCTATGTACTGAGCCGTGTCGTCCGTCCGTCCGGGCGGGCGTCCGTCCGGGCGGGCGTCCGTCCGTAAAAAACTTAAACGTTGGATTTTTCTCGGAGACTATTAAGTCTATCAACACCAAATGTAACATGATGGTGTATGATGACAAGGCCTCAAAAAACATACATGGTGACTTGACCTTGCTTCAAGGTCAAGGTCACAGGAGCCATAAATGTGGTCTCAAAAACAGTCATTTTTCACATTTTCCCAATTTTCTCCCACGTTATTGAGAATGGCGACCTTAGCTACAAGTGGTATATAGGTCAAAGCAAGCCCTATCTTTTGATACCAGTTTGGTTGACCTTGCTTCAAGGTCAAGGTCACAGGAGCTCTTCAAAGTTGGATTGTATACATATTTTGAAGTGACCTTGACCCTGAACTATGGAAGATAACTGTTTCAAACTTAATAATTATGTGGGGCACATGTTATACTTTCATCATGAGACACATTTGGTCACATATCATCAAGGTCAAGGTCACTTTGACCCTTATGAAATGTGACCAAAATGGGGTAGTGAACCACTAAAAGTGACTATATCTCATGGTAGAAAGTGCCAATAAGCACCATTGTGCTTCCTATGTCTTGAATTAACAGCTTTGTGTTGCATGACCTTGGATGACCTTGACCTTGGGTCAAGGTCACATGTATTTTGGTAGGAAAAATGTGTAAAGCATTTCTTTGTGTATGATGTCATTGGTAGGTTTAGTTGTTTGACCTTGACCTTGAAGGTCACCTGAAGGTCAAGGTCATATAAAGGTCAAGGTCAAGCATGTGAGTCGTATGGGCTTTGCCCTTCTTGTTTTGTTTTGTCTGCAGGAATCCAGCAGTCCATTCCATCTTTTACCTATGTTTCCTGGATGTTATTGTTGATGTTATTCTCTGCCTTGTCAGCCCCAAGTGCAGACACGAGTACAAGAACTCTCAGTGCCCCAAGCACTACTACTGCTTCTGTGGGAAGGTGCCAGACCCTCCACTGGACAACTGGCTGCTGCCCCACTCCTGTGGGGAACACTGTGGACGCAAGCTGAAACCCGACTGCGGCCACAAGTGCATGGTCCTCTGTCACCCAGGTACAGAATCTAGCAGTGTTCCTTCATGGGCACCAACCCCTGATTGTTGAGGAAGAATGCTGAAGACTGTGTAACAGGGAGTATTGCCTCATGTACAACTGAAGGGTCTTGAATAATTTTGCATGCAAAAAATTTGTCAAGTGGGCTCTTCATCAGTATTACAAGCTGTAAAACTGCCTTTTGAGTAGAAAAACTGAAGAGCCAGCCCACACCTCTGCTAGGCAGCAAGGGAAAATATGGGAATTTAAGAAGGGCAGAGTATAGCACCATGAGACAGTACACATGAATCCATGCCTCATTTGTCCAATACTTGATTCTTCTTTTTCTTTTTGAATGCCTTCGTGCATGGAATCCAGCTCTCTATTGGCAGTCTGATGAAGATGATCCTCAGGCCTGTACATCTTTTAATGCATGGCTACCAGCTGTGGCCATATCTCGTCCCTTAGCTTTGTCTCCTTGCGCTGATGTTGATGTCCACTGGAACCCATGCATGCCCAGTTCATCCAACCCTCAAGAATCTGAAATCTGATTAACACCACATCTCTCCATGCCAGGTCTGTGTCCTCCCTGCCCCAAGACTGTGACAGTGAGCTGCCACTGCGGAAAACAGCCCCCCACCGTCCGGCGCTGCTCTGCCCGTGTTTGGAGCTGCAACAAGCCATGCAGCAAGGAGCTGTTGTGTGCCCAGCACCGGTGTGAAAAGCCTTGCCATGCTGGTGAGTGCAACTGGGAGAAGTGGAGTTTGCATTGTGTGGATTTTTATTAATATATGGGAAATAGGTTTTTGGGTTAACAGTTTCAATTCAAATATGTATGCAAGAGGGACCTAAGGCCACTTGGTACCAACATCTTGGGTGGGGAGGATGTTGCCAGGGACCACACCAGTAGGAAAGGTGAGCTTTGGGACAGACTGAGGGAGGGAGAGATGAAACTGAAAGCTGGAGGAGGAGAGACACAGTTGACAGAAACTCAGGATGCACTTGAACAACACCAGCTCTTTCAAGTGCAGACACTGTGACAAAGACTGCCACCGCAGGATTGTAATACAATGTTGCATCAGTGTCTGCAACCAAGAAACAACTCTAGAACCAGATCTATGTATTGACATGACTGACAGAGGCCCACAAGGTTTTTAGATTCACATGCATATGTACAGAGAAATTAAACATGCACATGTACACACACTTGTATGTGCATACTCAAATTCTGCATGAAGACACATGCACACAGAGCAGTCTCCTTCACAAGACTGTTTGTTTATCAGCAGAATCACGCACAGTATATCCAGATTTCTTGGGAGATTATGTTCATGCATGGAGAAGCACTTTGACATTGAATGTGATGTGTTGATGGACTTAGTAATTTCCAGAAGAGTGCACACTTGGGCATTCATCAAGAAGTTGCAGGTTCAATCTCTGCCTGAGGTTTTGAAAAAATGCTTCATTTTTTCTGGGGTTTTAACTGGGTATTATAAACTGTTTGTTGTGATGGATATCTGTCTCTGTTTACAGGAGAGTGCCCTCCTTGTTCCAAGACCAGTCAGCAGAAGTGTCAGTGTGGGAAGAAGTCGGAGCTTCGACCTTGTGCCGACCTTGAGTGGCAGTGTCAGGAGGTCAGCTTTGCAGTTTGACTCATAGGGGATTCTAAATACAAACTTCCCAGACTGTTTCAAGACTCACTAACAGACACTGACACAATCAACGTCACAGAGCAGACAAACATGAATTATTTCCAAGATACTGCTTCATACTGTAAAATCTGGGGTAGAGTAAGTTGATATGTTCAACACAAGAACTTGCAGTCTGCCAACAAATAACTGACACAAAACTTATTACTATTTATATTTATTCAGAAAGCAAGATGTACCTGTTTTAATTCTGTCCAAAAGGGTTACCTTCTTGTCATTTGTGACCATTTTCATTGCCCTCATTTTAAGAACCACTTGTAGATGTTCATCTTGAAATACAGACAATGCCCTGTCACCCAGAACTAATTGCAGTGCTTTCATGAGAAGCCACACTGCGTTCATGTTATGTGTTTGTGTGCACAGACGTGTGGGAAGCGTTTGGCCTGTGGGTTCCACACCTGTGAGCAGCTCTGCCACTCTGGGGCATGTGGTGGCTGTCCTCGCTCTGGCAAGAGGAAGTGTCCCTGTGGTAAAACAGGTGGGCTGTCTGTTCTCTCCTGTCTCAACTTGACTGGCTGGCTTCATTCCAGAGAGTCTGATAATGAGATAATTTCAGCTGCAGTTAACATTTTTCTTCTTCTTCTTATATCAGTGGAAGAGGGAAAACTGAACAAATGTGTTAGTGAGTGTGTAAGAGATTGAGGGGGTGAGTGAGTAAACAATGCCCTATCAATTAATTAATCCATTCATTCATTCATTCATTCATCCATCCATTTTAGACTTGTGTTTTCTTTCCGATTTGTCCCCAATCTAAGGAACCTGCTTGTGCTGTTAGGAAAACATGTTGAAATGATTCATGTACAATACAAAAAATATTTATATCAAATGCATGTGCATGCATGATAGTGGGGGAAGAAAGTAGTTACATCCCTTACTGAGCTTTCAGACCTCACATTTTTTGTGTGCAGTGCCAACAATAACTTTCGCTGTCTCTGCACTCTTATTGACATCTCTAACTGATTTATTGATGTCATGATAGTATGCCAGGTTGTTGTGTTGTTTCCTACTGTGGGAAGAAATTTACTGGAGGAAATTTATTCCCCTCAAATCCCGAACTCTGCAAGAAATGGGTAATTGCTGTTCAATGTGAATGTCTAATACTTCAATCACCAAGGGAGATAACTCCAGTGATGGAGAACTGGCAATTGCTAATTTGCAATATTCATGTCGTGTTAATTACTCATCTATCAGTGAGTTTACATTTGCATCCAGACAATTTTCCATTCTCCTCCTTCAAAATTACTTTAATTGTTGCAAACTACAGGACACATATTTTTAATATAAAAGTGACTTTGACATCTTGAAGCACCAACCAGGTTCAGGCACCAGAAATAGCAGGGTCTTTTGTTTCTGCTCAATTGTGAAGGGATGTAAATCTTACTGTAATTCCACCTTCTTTTCTCATTACATAGAGTTAATGAAATACAAGACTTGAGCACTTGCATGAGAAAGGCAGATACTTGCTTCATCTTTATTCAGAAGTCTCTCTTTATTTCATTTTTATCTTTAGATTTCTCTCCATAGTTCATGTTAGCAGCTATCCCACCCATCTATCCCCATGACAAGCACAATTGTTAAGGGTCGGATAAGTAATTTTGACAACTTATTCAAAAATGTTAGTTTTGTTACCATGGAAATTCATGCATTTACTGATTTAGCCAGTAGATACATCAACAGGATCTGTCAAAAATGCAATCTTTTTGACTCACATGCGAAGCAAAAGTGAGTCTATGTACTGAGCCGTGTCGTCCGTCCGGGCGTCCGTCCGGGCGTCCGTCCGGGCGTCCGTAAAAAACTTAAACGTTGGATTTTTCTCGGAGACTATTAAGTCTATCAACACCAAATGTGGCATGATGGTGTATGATGACAAGGCCTCAAAAAACATACATAGTGACTTGACCTTGCTTCAAGGTCAAGGTCACAGGAGCCATAAATGTGGTCTCAAAAACAGTCATTTTTCACATTTTCCCAATTTTCTCCCACGTTATTGAAAATGGCGACCTTAGCTACAAGTGGTATATAGGTCAAAGCAAGCCCTATCTTTTGATACCAGTTTGGTTGACCTTGCTTCAAGGTCAAGGTCACAGGAGCTCTTCAAAGTTGGATTGTATACATATTTTGAAGTGACCTTGACCCTGAACTATGGAAGATAACTGTTTCAAACTTAATAATTATGTGGGGCACATGTTATACTTTCATCATGAGACACATTTGGTCACATATCATCAAGGTCAAGGTCACTTTGACCCTTATGAAATGTGACCAAAATGGGGTAGTGAACCACTAAAAGTGACTATATCTCATGGTAGAAAGTGCCAATAAGCACCATTGTGCTTCCTATGTCTTGAATTAACAGCTTTGTGTTGCATGACCTTGGATGACCTTGACCTTGGGTCAAGGTCACATGTATTTTGGTAGGAAAACTGTGTAAAGCATTTCTTTGTGTATGATGTCATTGGTAGGTTTAGTTGTTTGACCTTGACCTTGAAGGTCACCTGAAGGTCAAGGTCATATAAAGGTCAAGGTCAAGCATGTGAGTCATATGGGCTTTGCCCTTCTTGTTATGAAATAAAATGGAGAAAGGTTTTGGTTCTGTGAAGCTATGCAAATAAGTCAAACTAGGTAGGAATGCATGATCAGGTTACCCCTGATAGCTACTTCAAATAGCAGTGGATCACAGGATGTCTTCCTGATAATTTTGTCTTTCTAGACCAACCTTTGTTTTCTGCTTGTTTAGTCTTGAGAGTGATGTATGTATGTTTAAAGATTTCTAACACGCCAACATTGGAAAAAAAATTGCTCGAATGCACTGCACTAATAGACTGGGGAAAAAGGAAAATGTTCAGTCTCTTCCGGACTGAGGAGAGAGAGCATGTCTGTTGAATGCTGAGAGGGAGACCTCGGCGCCCTCATGGTGCTGAGAACTTGAATGCCCAGTGACGTCATTTCAGAGTTCAGCCTCCCCTGCACTGAGGACATTCCCACCTGTGGCGACACCTGTGGAAAACTGCTGGCCTGCGGTCTGCACTCCTGCACCCAGCGCTGCCACAGTGGGCCTTGTGGAACAGTGAGTTGACCCCTGACCTTCTGTAGTGTATGTTAACCCTTACGGTGGTAAAGCCGCATGGTCAGGTGTGGGCCAAGCCTGCTAGTCGAGGCACATGTTGCGTGAGATGGGGGTAAAGGTTCTCTCTGTTGTGATTGGATTTCAAGCAGATTGTTTACTTTCACTTTATGGAGGAAGGGTATCTTCAAGCCTATACAAGTGGCTGGAGATGGAGGTCCTAAACCTTTCCCCTCAGTCCTAGTTATGATGAGATGGTAAGGGTTAAGGCTATATACTGGTGAGAAATTGATTAAATGTAGCTAAAATGTTGATTTTAATGTTATTCGTCAGGCAAAAATTGAAGTGGAATAACTTTAAAACATATATTTTGTAACTTATGTGTGAAACCACTGTCATTTTGCTCCTTTGTTTATGATACCAATCCCATGTGAAACCCCAGCATTCTATATACTGACAGAAACCCTGTCAACTGCTTAACAGGGATATTTATCAAGTTTACATGTAGTAAAACTAATTTTTTAGAAACAATTTCATATCCATCATCCTGTAAACAGGTCACAAACATTATTTTTGTATATATATGTTTTCCAATTTTAACAAGAATAATGGACTATAAGCCTGACAAAGTAAAGGAAACACAACAAAGAATGCATCCTCCAAATTTCAGGGCTGTATCATATCTCCGTTTTTTCCTTATATTTTCATTTGGTACAAAAACAAAGATCTACCTTTAGATTTGTAATATTCTTACTTGTTTTGACAAATGGGAGAACTCTCTCTCTCTCTTGTGAGACATGAATGAGTTCTTCAGACAATACTTCCTCTGAATCTTCTCTCTGGAAGGGCTGGGAGTAAGCATTGACCCACTGTTTCTCCCGACTGGTTTTGTAAGAAGTGAATAACCAGGGAAATAATGACTTGACTTGGCTTGCTTTTGTTTCAACCAACTCTCGAGTGATTGTGTTGTTTTTAAGATTGTTTTGTGTGCAGTTTGAGGCACATTTCATGCTAATACTGGCCAGCATGTAGTTGCTACATTGGTTTGACTGTACACATTTCCAGTGATCTGAAAATCCACCAAAATGTAGAAAATAGTGATTTTTGCACCACTGTATCCCACCTGAATTCTCTGCTCGCTTATATTATTTTATGGATTTAATCATCAGACAAAAAAAGAGATGCAGATCCACCATGACTAGCTATGCTTCCTTGAACCTCCCTCCCCTCCCCTAACCCCCCCCCCCCTTCCCCCAACCCTCCCACCCCCTTAGCTCCTGAGCTATTTGTTGAGACATCTGTTGCACACATGAGTTTCATTGTTATACTTTCCGGCTGATGCACATCCCAATGAATTTTATTCATGCTCGAGTAATTTGTCAAACGCAGTTTTCTGTGCGAGGCTCATCTATAGCTCTGTAATGCACAGAGATTGCAGACAGATGTGTAGCCATGCTGGTGTGCTCTGTTTCCAGTGCCAGCAGATGGCAGTGAAGCAGTGCAGGTGTGGCCAACGCAAGCGAGAGGTGCCATGCAGCAAAGAGTTTACCTGTGACGTCAAGTGCTCCAAACTGCGCGACTGTGGCAAGCACCAATGCAAGCGCAAGGTATGTGTGTGTATGTGTGTGTGCATATGTATGTCTGTATGTGTGTGTTTGTGTGTGTGTGTGTATGTGTTTTTTCTTATATTGCAAAAAAATGTCATGCCGCTCGGGCATGCTCAGTGTGCCACATCTATTAATCATAGCTGGAAAAGTCAGGATTTTAGCTCCACCTTATTCTATGATGTGGGGCCTGCAAAGGAGAATGACCTATCTCTATTCCCTCTCAGTCTACGCTTTGGATCAGTCAAGAGGCTCAGTGTAGCAGACCGAAGGTTGAGAGTTGGTCTATTCCCCCCTCCAGTAGGTGTTTCTTCAAGTTTTGCCATGTCTTATTCACTAAGACAGTAAAAGTAGGGCCTTTTTGATGATCAGTGCCAGTGTTTATGGCAGATGTTTGGATGACTGGTTAGCAGGTCCTTTATAATTGTTACTTTTTGATTTGTATGCATCTCAGTCATGAAGTTACGTTCATTTACCACTTTCTGGGCTATCCAAGCATTTTCAACCCATTTTCCATGAGAATAGTACACCTTTTTAAAGCCCAATTTTTGCTGTCTAAGTTGAGAGAGAGAGAGAGAGAGAGAGAGAGAGAGAGAGAGAGAGAGAGAGAGAGAGAGAGAGAGAGAGAGAGAGTTGTAAACATGATTGAAATTTGGTATAAAATGCACCAGTGTATTTACCACTGTTCTAAACTCTACCAAGTAGGTGCATTTTCTGTACAACTGTACTGCATAATCAATGTCCTCGGGCTGTCTGCCTATGACACCATTGACATAACGAAGAGAAAAAAAGGTCAGTAAGTAAACATGACTTTTTCTTTTTATGATTTTTTTAAGGAGGCCAGATTGAGACTGAGCACATTTGTGTGTGAATATGTATGTTTTAAGAAATGTTATGTATACAGTAGATTCACCTGAACATATATATATCCAAATTCCTCTTCCTCTGAAAATGCTTTTTTGACTCACATGTGAAGCAAAAGTGAGTCTATGA
>JAWQFJ010000845.1:90000-92500 GCA_034096865.1 Theodoxus fluviatilis | reverse complement strand
CGATAATTTTTCAAAACGTTAGGGTCCAGAGAAGGCTTCTTCAGGAGTGGCTTAATTATGGCTGACTTGTACACGGAAGGGAAGGTGCCAGATGAGAGGGACTCGTTCACAACAGATGTGATGTAGGGCAGAAGAGAGTCAAGGCATTCAACTAAAAGGGGGGTGGGGATGGGGTCAAGGTCGCAAGTGGTGGGAGTGGAGGCGATAATCACTTTCTTGACAGCCTCTTCAGACACAGTCTGGAAAGTGGTGAACTGGACGCCCTGAAAGCAACGATCGGCAACTGCGGGAGGATTCAGTATTTGACTATCGAGATCCCGTCTGATGGTTTGAATTTTGTTCTCAAAGAATTCAAGAAAACGGCCAGGAAGTTCCAGAACGGAGAAGATTGACGGAAGGAGAATCTTTTTGGTTTTACCAAGGAGTTTGTTGTCGATGCCGAACAGTTGCCCACACGACGCGCTATCCACAATCTGAGAGCTGAAGTAATTAACTTTAGCATCATACATGAGTTTGGTAACTAAGTTCTTGGCCTGGACAAAAAGGTGTTTGTTTGTGAATGGTAAGTCCAGTTTTCAACCACTGACGTTCAGCTCGGCGTCGTTGCCGCTTGGCGGCCCTGACATCATCACGAACAGAATTAAACCACGGGGCGCTGCCGGTCTTAACGGAAGAGACCTTCCGTTTCGTAGCTGAAGCGTGAAAGTCCAAGACGTCGCGTAACGCACAGTCAAGATCGCCAGCGGCAACAGACGGGAGTACAGAGAGCTTCATTTCACATCACAAAAAACAGGTCTATCAATAAGGCGCACGTTGCGAACAGTCACAGAAACCGGCGGAGTGCGTGGAACAGTAGCGTCCAGAGTGGCCATTACACAAAAGTGGTCAGTGGCTACAGCACTAGTCACGGTGGTTGACTGAACAACACTATCATCAGTTCTACAAACTAGCCAGTCTATCACATGGCCTTTAACGTGAGTAGGATCTTGCACACACTGTTTCAGGTCGAAAGTGTCTAAAACGTCAAGCGTCTTGGATGAGATGTGGGCATGCGGGCAGTTGAAATGGATGTTGACATCACCGAGGACGATGGAAACGCCTTGGGTGGCGTTTGTAAGTTCCAGAAGGTCTGGAAGTTGTTCCAGGAACATCGAGTCAGTCTGCTTATTCTTACGATTAGGGGGTGGACGGTACATGAGGAAGAAGTGAGGTTTCTGCTGTGGCATGGTAACGCTAAACTGAGTCAATTCAAAAGACGAGTGGTCAAAAATCAAAGTCAGACACAAAGGAAACATGCTGAGAAAATCTGTCAAAGTTTGAGCAGCAGTCGAAACGCGTACAATCAAGAGTCTGAGCAGCAGTCGAAAGGCGAAAGGCACGCTAGAAAGGGTTCTGTCAAAGTTCTGGAAGCACAGGGCAGCCATCGTGCTATTGACAATGTGGAGCAGTTACACTGTGAAAAGTGCGGTGGTCACTGGCCCTAGGCCTGTGGAACCCGCAGTCACTCTCCGCAGTCATCTCGCGACCTGGATGAGGCAAGGGCACAGAAGGCATAGCATCGGAGGATAGCCATCCCGATTCGCTGTTTGAGCCACATGGTCTCCCGTGGCTCGCCCGTCTCCCCCTTCAGTCTTCGTCTAATTTCCTCGATGGTCTTGAGTGTTGAAGGACCAAAGACTCAGGTGGTCTCGAAGGCGAGGGGCTGGAAGTGGTGTCGTTCGGCCAGGATGCGGTATTTCATCCTCTTCGCCCCTTCCGCTGCCTCTGCTGCAGATGACGGTTGCAGAGCGCTGGAAATGATGTTACTGGGGGCGAAAGTATCCACGCTCGTCACATCCCAGACCAAGCTTCGGCCGTCTGAGAAGGGGAAGATGGTCATCCCATCTGGTCGCTTGCCGTCGCCTCTGTCGAGCACGGTTGGTTCCAGGACAGATGGTATTCCAGCGCTATGAAGGGCACGTCTCACCACGTCATTCAAAGCAGAGTGACGTCAAACTATCATCGTCGTCGTATGCGTTCGGTACTCAGAAATCGCTTTTGCCACTAAAATCAAGTAAACGACGTAGCGTCAGGTCTGGCTTGCAGAAAATCATGCCTGGATTAATTATTCTGGCAACGGAAGAGTAGCTGTGGTTTCCTTGGTGGAGGTTTGTGCTCTCTGAGTACTCTAGTTACGAAGTTAGCTTAACCGCAGTGAACCTGAGTCAGTAGTGAGCCGGTAGGCGAAATCTCTAGTGTACTAGAATGGCTTAACCGTTATACTATTTCTTTCATCTTTGTCAGTATGTTATCACGATGCCTGAGAGATTGAACAGAGAATCATTTGTCAATAGTGAAATGGAGAAAGTTTCGTTTGTTTTATGACGTTTAAAAAAAAACCCACACGAAACAAACTTTCTGTGCCGGATACGTTCATAGCGAAGAGGGCTGTCGACCATCATGTTTATCAGCGCAGCCTGACCTCTCTCTCTCAACAAAAATGGTTTTAAGATCATCACTC
>JAWQFJ010000845.1:20000-82500 GCA_034096865.1 Theodoxus fluviatilis | reverse complement strand
GCTGTGAGTGTAGATTTAGGTGTGGCTGTGTGTGCATGCTTGCATGTGTGAAAAAATTCAAAGGGATGGTTTGAAGAGATTTAGTAGAGGAGCAAGCTGATATCAGAGAAGGTTTGGGTGTCTTAGCCATCCCTGCTGGAAACAGTCCACTCACACCACACCTACAACTGCATTATTCATGAGGGATGATCAGCCTCTGTCAACATGCTGATAACTGCTAGAGGGAGAAACATTGTAATTCATTCAGCTGCTTCCTCCCTCTTTTCATTACAGAAGGTATCGAAGCAAACATTCAACCCTGAGAATACCATATGGACATCTCATGATCTGCTAATAGCATGATCTGCAGAATCAATCCTCTACTTAATCTTGTTATATGACTGGAAATTGTATACTTTTTGCATTCAATTTCTCTCTGTGAGCTGGATCATTTTGCAGTAAAAAGCTTATGTTGTCCTTTACACAAGTTGACATGAACATCAATGTTTGACCAAATGGTTGTTAATGGGGTTTCTGGCCAGCCTTACAGCCTTGGATTTGCCATTTTGATGGAATGGGAGACTGTATCTTTAGGAATGGAATGTCTATTGTATTGTATCTGGTTTTACTCTTGGATGGGGAGGAGCAAAGCAGGATTACCAACTTGCCAAAAAATGCAACTCAGTCCATGCAGTATTTCACACTGGGTGTGCTGGCTGTGAAATGACTGCAAGGTGAACGAATGCCTTTTTGATGGTTTCCCATTTGAGATGCCACTGTAACCCTTTCTCTGTCGTCCACTGTGTTGCAGAACCAGATTGCAGCAGAGAAGGCCAAGCAGGAGGAGGAGGAGCAGAAGAAGAAGGCAGAGCTGGAGGACTTTGAGCGCATGATGAGGGGGAGACGCAAGAAGCCGCGCCACCGCCATCAGGAGGTGGTGGAGGAGACTTTCTGGAACAGGCACAAGGGCAACCTGAAGATGGTGGGGTCCACTGTGGGATTCTTCCTGGTGCTGGTGGTCACCTCCTGGTACATGGGCATCTTGGAACTGCCCGACATGGAGTTTGAAGAAGATTGAAGACCAGGGTGATAAGATGACCCGTATGGTGCTTGACAAAAGGGTTGTTTTCTGTTGGCGAGGTCAATTTGAGATGTTTCTGTCTGACAGGACTCTCTCTTGGGTGGCAGGGTTCATTCCTTCTCCGTTGGCATGTGAGACACTCTCAGTTGGTAGTTCAGCTTTGTTCGCTAATACAAACTCTCAGCAAATAACTCTATAAGCAATGGAACCTTGCCTTTCAGGCGTGACTGACTATGTTCAGCTTGTGAAATCAACTCTCTCACAGGTCAAATGTAAAGTTACCTCTCATTTTTTATAAGTTAATGATCCAGTGAGATTGGTAGTCTCATCTCGTTAGAGTTGTCTTTAGCTTATGAGAATTATCTACCAATGAAGGTGCTTCTGAGAGCTGAGATGAGATCCTTTTTTTCTGAGATAAGATCTGTTAGCTGTTGAAGTTGGCTCCACATTTGTATGGCTGCATCTTGTTTAGTCCGAAGAGCTTTTAGTTGATATTAATGGCTCTGTTTGTATTAAATGAGAGCTTTGGTCTACCATGTAGTTAATTTTTTGCTATCCACTTTCAGAAATTGTGTCTTGCTGCAAGTGATGTTCATCTGTGAGACCCTGAAAAGAGAATGATACTCTCAGGATTATTGTTTGTAGTCCATTGGTGACTTGGTTTACAGGCCAAAGTATTTGAGCAGTGGACAGGGTGATTCTCAGGATTATTGTTTGTGTCAATGAATGGTGGATCATGGTGATGCATGGACAGTTGTGTCTGAGACATAGTTATATTTTCTTTATTTGAGCTAGTGAGTGATTAGTAATCTTGCCCAACGGTGAAATTACAGTGTTACATTCACTTGCATAAGTGCTACCCATCTTACATAAGGGTGGTTTTCTGGGTAGTTGGCCATAGTTCTTTGTTGTGAAGTGTATTTATCTAGAGTTCTCTGACAGCTTATGCTCTCTTGATTTTCTCTCTATGTGTGTTCTGTCTCACACCCTCAGGATAGGGGCAATTCTTAGTTCAGTGTTTGTAATGGTTGCAAGAGAATCTCTTTGTTATTTGATTTTGGATCCTAATTGATGTCAAGATGCTGAACAGCACATTGCTGAATACAATTTCTTTGTTAGTTGTGCTCTTCTTTCACTAAGCCCGCATGAGAGGTGAAAGCGGGCCGATCGTCAGCAGTACTCGTCTCATTGTCGCCGGCCCGTGGCTCTGAAGTCGATGAAAAACCCTCTCCGCTTTCCATGTTGAGAGTGTTCGCTTCTGAGTTACTCATTCCCTTGAGTCGCTTTCTGTTTCATAAACGCCGAAAGAAGAAGCTGGGAGGCAACTTGGCGTCGGTCGTTGGTGATTGCCTCTGGGCTTAAACAGTTTTTACTGTGCTCGTGACGGTAAAGGTGGGACCTCCTTCTCGCTCTCGGCAGGATGTTACACTCGTAATTGTGGGTCTTCATTTATTTGACATCAATTCACCTTCAGCATCTTCCTCAACGTTAACTTTTGCGTGAATCATCATCATATCACCAATTTCCTCTGGTTTCGTCAGGCTCAAAATACTGCAAATGTCCTGGTAAAAACTGTTACCGCCGTAGGTCCCCTTGTAATATAACAATCAACATCCAGCACTGTAGATCTAATAGGTGCTGCCTTCTCAAAAGCTTGACAGGGAATTATAAAGTTCAACTCGCGGTCAGGGAAACAGTCACAATGACACTGATTAGCAATTCTCAACAATTATTAATCCTGAACTAGAATAGCCTCAGAACCTCCAACAAAAGATAAACTTTACTCACAAAGCATCGATTTCTTATAGACATGGGCCGGTATCCAGAACGGCAATCTATCTTATCAACACTTGATTTTTCCCCCCAACCCTTGTGTCGATGAACGTTCTTTCTGGTCCATGCCTCTTGTCAACCAGACACTAGTTAAAAAAGAATGACGTAAAAACGCACGTCACTGGAAGAAAACGCAACGTAAACACGGAAATGACAAACAATAAACGTGTGTGCGCATGCGTACATGAGGTCAAGGTCGTCTGAGTTGACCGAGACCAAGATTTAGCTAACCCTGCCTTATTTTCGCTTCGTGGATGGGGATTTAGCCTAGTGCCTAACCTCGCAATAGCTAACCCGGGTTTAGAGTCAAATCGGGGTTAAAATAACTCGCCGCTCCGGACACGGGCCCTGAACACTAATAATTGACACAAATAAACAAGACAGCTGATAGAATGATGAGTGTGTGAAGGTCAAGAGGTAGGAATGAGAGGGAGAAGGGGAAGAAGAAGACAAGTGCTCATGAAGGGAATACTGATCGCCGGCGTAACCAGAACTCCCACCACAGGCTGGAGTAAAGAAAGAAGGAATAAGAGAGGAGAAAGAATAGGAGAGAGAGAGATAGAATGATTAAAGGGATGATGAATAAGGGGTACAAAAAAAGGATGAAAAGGGTGCAAAAAAAAGGAACGAAAAGATCAAGACAAAAAAACTATCTTGCCCTTATGAAGGCAAGAACATTAGTGCATTGCTGAGTTTGAATCCTTTTTGAGTCATTGTGGGGGAAATATTCCTCTATACTTGTGACAATAGCAATTCATCAATTTTCCCTAGATGTTTCTCTTTAGGAATCTAGAATGACATCCAAGACTGCCCATATGTGGGCAAAAATCAGACTGCTGATGTCTACCCTGTTGCTTGAATGTATTGTTTTTGCAAGTTGATTTAGGTCCAGCAAGAGTGGTCCATGTTTTCTTGCCTGGTAATTACATTGTTGATGTCATGTTCAATGTTAATCCTTTCCTGTGTATTCCATGTTGGTTCAGGGATTGTTGGTTAGAGATTTTTTTCTGTGTTGGAGTTGCAGGTATGTACACATGTAGTGGGGTGATTTCAGTGGTTATAGGTAACTGCATATAAATATTCTAGTACTTATGGATGTATGCAATGACTGTAAGCCCTTGCAATAGTTCGTTTAACATTAAATTCCAAAGTCAGAAGAAACGTGTGATATTTTCCATATAAGAGCAGTGTACCCATGTTTTAAATGCAGCCTTACTTACTGTGTTGGCTATGATGTGGAGAAAATCTCTGGTGATTGCTTTAATGTCATTTGTGGATTTTTACATTTCAGAGAATTTCTCAGATTGCTTGCTTACTTGCAATTTGACCATGGGAGCAACTTTATCAAAGACTTAGCAATTAGTGATGGTAAAGTATGCAAAAATTTGATTGGTATGTTGTTTTAGTAAAGAAGGGAAAAAAAGACATGATACTTGCTTTGTGCCATCTTTTATTCATTGACAACGCACATCGTTTTTGTGACAATAATTATGAAACATTTTCAGTTAGTTTTAACTTATGAAGACTGCAAGTTTATGTAGGGCTAGTGGAAAAATGAAGGGAGATCACCCTTGCCTTTAGTGCAATTCTTCTGTTAAAGTTTCTCACTTGTTGCACTTTTATTGTTCCTCTGCAAACTGTCCTTTGAAATTATTGGAATAAAGTTCTGCATCAAAAAGAAAATGAGTATGCTTGTTGCCAGTGCCTATGCTAATGCCTAATACTAACAGACAATAAAAATGCAAATGACGTGTAATCAGTGGGTTCCGTCTTCTCAGAGCGGAATGTTTGAAGATGCAGACACATTGATACATCAGCTTCCACTGAACTGCATAGCACACCTGCATGTACTTTCGGTGAGCAAAATGGACACTAAGCCACCCAAAATTCACTTTTTTCTCTCTTTCCCTGTAACTGTTGTGCTATATTAGACACTAGTTCAGTATTAAAGTCAGGTGATTCTTGATTTGTCAAGGTTGCAGCCTGACTAGTAAAAAGCTATGTGCAGGACTTGGCAGCAGCGTAGAAGCTGTCATGCCCGTAGCTTGGCTGTAGATGGAACTGCACAGGGTTTCAGTCCCAACCTCGGCTCTCAACTCAAACTTTAATTGTTGGGTTCTGCAGCTTCTTGCAGAGCCACTGCATGGATGATTCTCAGCAATGTCAGGAGTCACAGGGAGGCATCGGGAATACAGAGGCCTTCATACATGGATGAGCTCATCACATTAATGCTCTGCTACCACTCCTATGAAGGTCTGTTATGTCCATTCCGTGTGCCATCACTGGACTTCATAATTGTGATGAGCAATATTTCTGACGGCTCACTCTTTGAGGACCAAAGCAAGAATCCTACATATCCTTGTCAGCATGTAGTATATCTGTATTTGCTCCCTCTGAAACTTATGGGAGACCGGCAACTGTCATCACTGAACAAATTAAAACATGCACATCACATAATGTAAGAATTGTTTATTTGGACTACATACTTGTGATGAACAATAGATCTAAAGGCTCATTCTTGGAGTCCAAGGCAATGATCCTACGTGTCCTTGTCAATAAAAAAATATTCTAAAAATTATTTCATGACATCAAACAAACTGAACAGCAGACTGCTAAGGCATCAACACATAGAAGGCTGTGCGTTTCTCCATGTTCAACTCCAAAGCGGTGCAAAGTGAATTGTTCGTATAGACTGGTGAAGGGACAGCAACTGATGTAGTACCACAAGACTTCCTACAGATGGGAGGGTGGTGAAATGGACATGAAGAAGATTTGTGGGAAAATGGAGCGCATGCCAGTGAGCAACTTGAAGACAGGCTCCACTGGAGACGCAGCTAGGGCACAGGAGCAACACCTCTGCAGTTACCATAAGCAGATTCTCAACAAGCAGAAATGATCACTGGCGCCGACACTGAAGCGTGGTTTCTGAACTTCACTTCCAAAACCACCAGGATTGATATGAAATTTCTCATTATTTAAAAAAAAAGGAGCAAAATGTAGGCAACTAAATGCATTTGTATTCATATCAAAGTTTGGTGCAAATATCAAATCATTAGGAGTACTTCTCAGTGTGACGTGAGAACTAAAACTTGTTTACATTCACTGACTACATATGATTTCAATAAATGTGCACCGACTAAAACTATGCGTTCATCGCTCTTTTCAAGTACGGGCAAAACTAACATGAGTAATCATTGATTTGAAGAATGTGCACAGACTGAAATGCATACATACACTGACTAAATGCATGACATGTCCGAATATTAACTTTATAGGCCTGATTGACTTGACATGTATAATATTACTTGAATAGCTATGTGTACCATTTAAGTGTAAACACCCTAAAATTCAACATCATGGGGATATATTTTTTTAAAGGATCCATGAAAATCACCAAAGGTAAATTCATACAGTACAAAAGGATATATAAAAACCTGAGCACAAATTGTAACATGACCTGTTGTCGTGGGCAAGTTTATAAAAGTATATTAAAAAAATTCTGAGCACTTCATTTGTAATTTCTCATGAGAATTCACTGCCCACCCTTCGCATCTTCTGCAAGCTAGACAGGTAGGAAGTGTGCAGTGCCACACAAGCCATCTGTCTGAATGGAATGGCAGGATGTCACAATCAACTTCTATTCAGTGTGCCATAAAATGGGACAAAGGTCAAATTTCCATCAGCAAACGACAACACTCAGTGCCAATGTGCTGAGACTGCAGGAGCAAACAAGGAAGTTGAAATGGTACCGACACCAACTGTTAATTAAGTCTGAGAAATAACCACACTTCTCGTAAAGAGAGAGAAAAAAGTGCTTTCAGTGGTTCCAGTTTTTTTTTTGGTAGCCTTCCATGTTTTAATGTGGCCAAATTTGTTTTCCTTCTAAATCGGCAACATCAGCATCATCAAATTTCACAACAACAAATCAAACACTTAAATCTGTAACCATTTAAATGCAATGCGACACATTTAAACTTTTTTGCATCACAAAGCAATATGGAATCTCCGCTTCCTTCAGGAAATAACACTAAACCAAAGTATAAATGCAGCACTTCCAGAGCACTAGAAATTATATGTAAAATCATGATGAATAGAAATATTTCAAGGGTGTCGCCTAGACTAAACAGTAAACATGCATTGCCTTCTGCAAGCCAACCAGCAAAGATTCAAAGACTAGACGAACTCCTATCAGTTGAAAGAACACATGCAGGCATCGCGAAGCAATAATAAAATATAACAGTGATTTCACACCCTTTTCAACAGATCCAAACTGACAAACCTACCATCTTGGTGCATAAAAATCTGCCAAAGGAACAAAGCTTTTTGATTATCATAAACATGACAGACATTGCAGTCATCAGATTCAATCTTGATGAGCCTGCAGCTGCAGAAACAATAAAAAACCACCAAACACCTTTTCTAAAATAGAAAAAAATGTTGGTTGTAGTCAACTCTGCAGACCTGAGCTTAGAGGTTCGCCCATCCTGGTGAACAGTAAACAGGAGCTTTGGTGAGTAAACACCCAAACCTTAGACAGAATACAATGTTCAGCTCATCTGCAGGACAGCACACCTCCCGAGGGTTGGGGGTAAGAATTGACCCATTGAATCTCCCTATGCAAATCATAAGAGGCGAATAACCAGGGAAATCATGACTTGACTTGCGCTTCCCCTAACTCCTTTCAATGATTTTGTGATTGATGAGCTTACATAGCCTACAGAGGCTGATTGGCCAGCAAAAACCATTCATTTTGCAAGGCAGCAGAACAAACTTTACCACAAAGAGATGTTAAACCTTGGCTCCAGGAGAAGAAAATCTGCCAGTTTTCCAAACATTTTTTGACAAGCATAAAGTATGGATTCAAAGGTTCAAATGTCAAGAAATTTCAGCTGCTGCAGAAAAATCTCATAGGGAAAATCTAAAGGGAAAAATGAGAAAAAAGGTTTCATTGCATAAGTTGAATGTTGTCCTTTCCAATGTGTGATACTACAGCTGTCATGTAGTAAGCAGAACAGTGTTCATGTGCTCAAGAGTGTCATAGGAAGAGTGAATTAAGTCTGGATTCTCAGTTTCACCACTGAGTTGACAGTGCAGGCAAGTTTGCCCATACATGACAATCTCACTTGGGCTAGTGCATAGGCTGAGTGTAAAGCACACTCACAATGATGTTGAAAACTCTGAGGAACATGAAATAAACACACCTCTTAAAATATCTTACACATCAACATAGATCTTTCAAACTTGCATCGAGTGATTGGGCGTTACATGCACTTTCATATGGAAATGCTCTTTCCTCAAGGAAAACTAACACAAAAATCTGGATACACTTACCAAAGGGACTGAATTCTTCAGAAATGGATTGTAGCGTTGCATCTGAATCATGACTTACTTGATTTCCAAATACACAAAACCTTTCCATTTTTTCAAAAAGTGAGCAATTTTAGAGATGAATATTGATGACTTGATCATAAGCATGATAATTTGAACACCCTACATTTGTGACAATATCCCTATCTTTGTCAGCATTTGAGGCGTACTTTTCCATGTCAAAGAAAACATCAGCCAGATGTGGTATAACCCCAACATGAGCTATGAGTAATGTGATGGAAAACTTGTAAAATGGTGAATAAATACTGAAATCATAGAGACAAGCATATCAAATCAGATATGTTTGATTTAAATTTGTACAGTAAGAAACCTCTGGCTAACTTCACCTCCCCAAAACCAACAAAGCTCAGCAAAATAAATGTTTTCTCTGGGAAAACAATCAAATATACCATTTATCTGCAGTAAATCTCTCGAAACAAGAAATCTTAGAAAACGAAAGTGCAACAATGTCTCCATTTCCTGCAAAACTTTGACAGTAACTGATAATTCTAGGCATCATAAGCTACAGCAGTCTTTCTCATGAAAAACAATAGTGCAGCATGTAAAATACCATTTCAAGTCCTTACCTCTCCAAAGAGTATGACAGAAGTAACACAGTGGCAAAGTCAACACATTTTCTAGGAATCGAATAGCTAAGACAAGGAACCAATACTTAGCTATCTTTAACAAAGGAGCGGAAAAGTATTAGAGCAATCAGCACTCTACATTGTCATTTTGCAAAACCACTATACTTGATACCAAGCATCTTCCAAATAAGAAGAAAAACAAAAACAAAATTTTAAAACCCACAACAACAGCAAAAACAAAAACAATCTGAAAACTGGTTTCTGGCACCATTCACTATATTGATTTCCAGCATATGAACATTCCTTACCCAATCTCCATGGATAGTAAATCAAATAGCTAAAAATGTTGTCTAAAAAACTTAATTACTTTGTCAATACAACTCTCTCAAACTTATTCTCAGACAATCGAACAAACAAAAACACCCTCCATAAAAATCTATCTTTAAAAACAAGAACGCAGAATAAAAGAAACACGGAGGTCAGACAAGAAACTCATCCCCAGGGCATTCTACTTTAACAAGTAGGGACAGAAAAAGACTTGCTACAATATCTGACACTTGCAACAAACTCAAACACTGAGACACAGAGTCTTTCCTCAATGGCTACACAACACTAGATGCCCAGAAGAAGTTGGGTTGGTTCCAGATCAAAAGTTCCCAGCAGATTTTCACTCACAGCTCGTTCTCGACGGGGCCACTTCCTTCATTCTGTTATGGCACCAACAGTCTCTTGTCACTGTCATTGAGAAAAGCGCCCTAGCAGATCAGGAACTGCATAGGGCAGCAATGTCTGCTGCCATCTGCTCCAGAATCTTGTCTTGGGACTCTGTCCCACTCAGGTAGACTGGAAGAGAAACAAGAGAATAGGAAGAAAGAAACTCCTGAGAGGGGCACTGCCAAAACAGGATGGTCTTCAGGGGAAGAAACCCCATCAACAAGTGTCTCAGCCCTATAACTTCCTGACACTCTTGGGGGGTGGGCCACACCTGGTCGTGACTCCAGGTGCCCGCCAGTTGGCTCATGGTGTCACAGCTTCTGTGAACACTGGAGTGGGGGTGGGTGATGGGGTGGGGGGTGGGGGGTGGGGGGGGCCGGGGGTGTGTGTGTGTGTGTGTGTGAAGTTGTAATACATAATAAGATTACAGAATAAGGCTTGAGCTGTTTGATGCCACCCACATCGGCTGGAAGCCCTCACAGCTGGGCTAGAGAGCCTGCTCCAGTACAGCATGGTATTTATCAAAATCCAAAATTGTGTATTCACACAATAACCACACAGAAAACAGATGCATGCATTCAAAGATAACTAAAGAGGGAAATCATAACCCTGCATACATTGACACAAAATTTACTTTTCAAAAATCACATGGCTTATTATTTTCAATAATGTACATCCATATCCGTGAAAACACAAAATGAAAACACACCAAACAAACACACATATATGCCTACACACACACACACACACACACTTACACACACACACACACACACAAATCAAAAAAGCTTACCTATGTCCTTTTCATTTTCCAGCTCCTGGCTGTATTTCAAGTACATGGGCCAAACCACCTTTTCAAAATAGCCTGGAACATCAGGGGGCTCATAGTATCTCTTCCTGCAAAGAAAACACATTTCATATTTGAGTGTGTCTACAATACTGAGCAAATTGATGGTGTGTGTGGTGCAATAAAGATTTTGTTCAAAATATGGCTTCTTCTATCACTTGAATGATGGCAATGCATTAAGATGATGTTAATGTATAAATTTGTATATTATTGGCGATCTGCATGATGACTTTAATACCAAACTAATAATAAAATCTCGAAATGTGTACCCAAAATGGCTTCCTAAAGTGGGAACGGCAACAGTGGGTCAACTCAAACAGCTATTGTGACTTTATCCGTCCATTATCCCAAGAATTTGTGCTTTTTATTTAGGCTTCATACATTGAAAAATCGGGGTCAAACTGGGTTTTTTCTTCTTTAGACCTAGATATTAGCACAATTATGGTCGAAACTGTGCGTTAGGGACGCACCACGAAGTGTCCCGTTGCGATGCACTTTTTAAACGTTCGTAAGTTGGCGACAACATAAGCTCAGCGTGTCCACTATGCACATCAGCAAACTATACCAAAAGTACTTCATTTTGCACCCTAATAGTTTGCAATTATTCAAAAGATTTTGATGCTGAGAATATTTTAACACAGTGGTGTCTCAAATGTAGCGTCGGTAACGCACCCCAAACGATCTCAAACAATTTTTCGTAGCTGGGGTTCTGACCGATTTTAAAGAGGTCAGGACATTCCCCACTAAATTCCGCACAAACTGATGACGTTTACACAGAAAATCCAAACTTATTTTTTTGGTCGTGGAGCACAAAAAACAGTGACGTGTCCCTGCATCCGGTCCATGGTGCATCGCTAACGTGTGTTCGGAATTTTGAAGGTAGCTAGCGAAATCGACGGTTTTCATCATCATCTTCGACCATCTGCTTCACTAAAGAACAAAAAGTTAGTTGATGTGGCCATTGTGATCCCCGCAAGTGATCTTAATCAGGGAGAATTCATGGTTCGGTTCATGCGAAAATGTGTCAATTACTTTGTGTTTCCACAAATTGATGACTTGTCTGTCATTACACGAGCCGAGGCCACTGTAGAGATCCTCCAGCCACCAACAATTGACAATAGACAGCGCCATTTTTTCCAAGAATAGTGAGCGATTGGTTACTTGTGTGTGTGTGACATTGAACAGAATGTGTTTTGCTGACTTGAAAACTTCTTTTATTATGTGTTTTTGACAAAGAAATTGTCAGTTTACTAACATTATGTACATTGTGTCTTTTTTGTACTCACTTGAATATTTTTTATGGACGTTCTAGCTTACGACAGTTAAACGCTTTATTTTGCATTTAGGGGGTAGGGGTGCGATCTTTCATCTTAGTGCGTTGAACCTGCAAATTTATAGATACTATTATTGACCATCTATTATCACTGTATTAGCCTTTGAAATAAATGTTTTAGAATGTACATATCTCAACTTGTTTCTGTGTGAGTGCACATTTTTCCTCTTCCTTGGTATTATGGTGTCCCGCGTAATTCTGTAATGCATAGTCATATATATATTTGAAAACGAGTTATTACAAGTTAATTCTGTTTGAGCCACAACAACAACAAGTAGTAATGGTAACATTAAAAAACAATTTAGTTTAATTGTACTTTTCCTTGCTATTGTATTCAAAGTTTTGTTCTGTCGTTATGGACGCTACGGTGTCCCATTACATTTATGCAAATGTGACATTCACACATGAAGTTAGAAGTGCAAGATCTGTTAGTCATGACTTGATGCAGTGTAATCTAGTACATAATGAAGAAAAATTAAGAAAACACATACATTTTTTGTGAGATACAAGGCATGGTGTCCCAGTGTTGCATGGATAACGCCTGCATGCCCCCCGTAGCAAACATGCCGATTGCGGTACAACTACTAAAGATATTCATTTTTTTGTTTCAAAATGTGTTTCTACATTGGTTTAGCTATCTATAAACTTGCAAAATATTGTTGTGATTTTAATTTGAAATTTTAGCTCTATTTCCCCCTTTTGTTCCCAGTATTGTAGACACACTCATATAGCCTACACAAACTGATAGGCTGAATGACTCTATTCATCCATCTATTCTCTCAATACCATCAGCTTGTGAAGGTGACCTCTTCCCACATTGCACATACAAAATGAAATGGTCAACTAAAAAGAAATGTAAATAAAAAAAACCTGAAGTTTGCTGTGGTTATTGACATTGTGAAGAAAATAGAGACAGCTTGAAATCACCCACTTTGACTGAAAGTAGGTTAGAGCTTGGTCGCTGGTCAGTCATGTGTGACCTTACCATGCAAAAGGTACACCAAGTCGCTGGTGCAAAATGCCAGAAAACACTAGTAAAGTATCCAACATGAAATTTTGTCAGACTTGCAGGGTTCGTACAGGTCATGGAAAACCTGGAAAGTCATGGAATTTGATTTTTCATTTTCCAGGCCTGGAAAGTCATGGAATTTCAATTTAAGTCATGGAAAGTCATGGAATTTAAGAAAGAAAAAAAAGACGTTTTCTAGACTGTGCTTCGCGCGATACTCTCAATCTATTTTTACAAGCTGCGCACGACAGGAAAACGTGTCCTTGCATCCCATTGGTTAATTTTGAAGGCTCGTGTGTCTTCTGCTTCCTGATTGGTTCTTTGGCTAGGTGACCTGGTTTCATATCCACGCCGGTTGGGTCAGTTGGTTCAAACGAGGACAGAGTGAAAAGAGCTTGTTTTGTTTGCGGTGCAGTGTTTCTTTGAGAATCAGATTATCATCATGCCTGGAAAGTGTCGATTTCAAGACCCATGTGTTGCGCCGCTCGCGACGGTTTGAACCGCCATTCCCGAAGCGATTTTCGGTGATTTTCGCCAGTCGAATCACACAATGGCGAGCGAAGAGCTTGACGGCGCGTCTGCGATTTTGACGGACAAATCAGCTGAAATCGGTTAATTTATTAAGTTTTTGGGGGTTTTTGTTTCAGTTTATGCTAGAACAATCATTTAGGAAGATATTTATTGCAATATTTTGCACATATTGGGAAAAGTATTGTAAAAGTCGGGACTTTCAGCGAGTGCTAAATAGACGCCGCACGCGATGTTCGAAGAAATTTCATCAGACCGGAAGTGGCCGTCGGTTCGATAAAATCCACTTTTTCCAGGATTCGCACATATTAATAACACAAAGTACCAATGTAACACGAAAGATTAAAAGTCTTTCTGAGTTGTCTTCTTTTTTTAAACTAGTGATGGGATTCCGTGGTAATTTGTATCAAATCTTTGCGCTAATTACGTCTACAGTACTAGCCAAAATGCACTCGGCAATACCACTTCACTTTCATGGCTAATTGTGTACAATCCACAAAATATTGTGAATAAAAACAAGAGTGTAAGTTGTTTATGAAGGTTTCAAGAACATGTGTGTGTAGTTTTGTGTTAATCCGTCTTATTTCCGCTGAGAAAATACAAGCCGATTACGTAAAAACACTCTGCGACGGAGTTCGCATTTCGCGACTCGGGTTGGTCTCTTCTAAACACTCGTCCGTGGAAGTTTCTCATGGGATCAAGTTGAAACTTTACAACTCATTAGAGGAAAGATTGCTCTTTCGTTCGGTGTATATTTGAACTTCCGGTGAAAATCGAAAGACGAGTTATGGATGAAAGTTCGAACGTCATCAGACATTTTGTTAAAATTTGCTCACTCCCGCTTTTCTGATCAATTTCGTACAGACACCCTCGGATTCTACAAGATTTCCCCTTTCCAACGCTATATTCGATGTTAATGTACGATGAATCTACTTTTTATCTAGCGCCCGGATTGTGCGCTTGAAAGGAGAAAATGGACGGAAATTTTCCACCTGTTTAGTTTTACATCGGACCGCAATGGCGTTGTGTAGACGCGTGCTCGATTACCACATTCAGCGTGCCTTAATCGTTGAAGCACCAGACAATTTGGGACAAAAGTATCATCATTTTAAGGAGTACTTGTATGAAAATTTGCTGTAAATTGAAATGACAGTCTGTGCTTGCTTGCTTGCTAATTTTTTTTTAATTTTTTTTTTTTATTTTTTTTTTTTTGGGGGGGGTTGCAAGTAAGTGATAGTCCTGCCTCCTAGTCCTGTGCTTCGCTGCTTCAAATCAATATTGCATACCCGAAAAAAAGTTCAGGCTTTTTTTGGTTACCCACTCTTCATCCCTGATACTGACTGTGTGAATGTGAACACACTGTCGTGCTCCTTCACACTAAGAACTGAAGTGTTACCAAAAAAACCATGCTCACTAGATTGCGAACTTTCCATTTCAAATTACAGGATTTTTACAATTAAGAAAGATTTGAAAAAGATGAAAGTAATGTCCAGTCATGATTTGTTTGTTAACTTGCATTTGTCGGTTTTTGAATCAATCTGCCGTAAAATATAATAAAAAGAATTATAACTTTTTTTTACAACGGGTGTATTGTGCGTGAGTTTGGTCGTGCGCCATACACTTTTCTCTTTAAAACTGTCATGTATCACAGTACGTTAAGTCATGGAAAATGTTATTGAAGGTCATGGAAAGTCATGGAAAAGTCATGGAATTTTGTATCTAAAAACCTGTACGAACCGTGGACTTGAGTTTGAGCTACTTCTACTAGTTCTAGCTCCTGTGACCTTTCTCCTAGAAATCTCCATCCCCCTGTGGTTTTGGGGTAAAAATTAACCCACCACGTCTCTCTACACGATTCGTAAGAGGCGAATAACTAGGGAAAATGTGACTTGATTTGCATTTACTCTAAACTGTTGAGTGATTTTGGAGCTTAATGGCCTTACATAGCCTACAAAGGCTGATAGACCGTATCCATCCATCCATCCTAGAAATCTTCAAGAGTTTTGAAGATAATTACATCAGAAAAGTGATCTAATTGCGAGTTTTGGAGTAGTGCTCACCTCTAGTGGGTCTGAAAAGCACCCATTCTGCATTGGTTGAACAGATTTTAATCTGCTGCAGGATTGTACTTGGCACTTATTTTGTCATTCTGAAGTGGTTTATCTTTTCTAATTCTAGGCTTGCTCTGTTCACTCATGTTTAACCCTTTCCATGCCAGCTTCGACATTATATTATGCAACTGCCAGTGCCAGGGAATTTCAGTAAAACTTACGTAAAACAACACTGAGTTGAGGAGAAAAATCATATTTCAATTTCAGTGCATAACAACCCCATAAAACCCATATTTCTTTGAAAGCACAGACAATCAGAAACACAACAAACACAATGACATGATTTTTAGAGACTTTATTTCATAAATGAAGCTTGAATAAAACAAAATTTACCAATGCCTTAAAAAAAATTTATGATGATTTCTTGAACATCTTCATGGAATACTCGACCAAAAAAAAATATTAAAAAATTTCTGATTTGTTTTTCAAATTGTAAAACTATGTCTCAAATGTCTCAGATTCTTTTTTCTTACAAAATATTTATGAAACTAAATACTGAAAATTATTTGAACATACTATATCAATAGTACGAAAAAAGATACAAACTGTAACACCTACAGCAATTACTGTAGATAAAGTCATGCAAAATTACTACTATCGTGCCAGCAAAATGCAAGAAGGAACTACTGTATTCACACTAGAATAAAAGGCTTGTAGGATACTTTCTCTTCAGCCTTCAGGTAGTAACAATGCTATCTATATAATGATGAAAATGAGGAATTCACATGTACGCACTTTTCAAAGTCATGCAAGATTGCTATGATCACTATCATGCCAGGCAAATTCAAGAAGAGACTACTGTATTTAGACAAGCATAAAAAGGCTTGTAGGATGTTTACTCTTCAGCCTTCAGGTTGTAACAATTCTATCTACATAATGATGAAAATGAGGAATTCACATGTACACACTTTTCGAAGTCATGCATGATTGCTATGATCAATATAATGCCAGGCAAATTCAAAAAGAAACAACTGCAGTAATTACTATGATCTGGGAAGGAAAGAATTGTAATATTTTGTCATGTATGCATCTCAATGAAAAGTCATTTCCGGTGAGCAGTCCAGTATTTCAGCTTGAAGCATGGAGCAGGGTAGAATCCAAGCTAATCAGGACAGTCTGGCCACAAGCTTTTGGAGACCCAGGAGATTCTCTTCTAGTGGCAGACATGGCACAACCTAGCCTGGTTCAATAAGGTCCTTTTGCATGCCAAGGGAATATCCACCACTAGACAGTTCAGAATGTATTTACTGTGTGGTAAATTCGGAAGTATGGAACAGCACAGAGGCCAGGCTGGTCAGGACAGTCAGGGCACATGACTTAGGTGACACGGCGGATGCCCTTCTTGTGGCGGACCCGACATCGCTTGGCCTGGTACCCTGTTTGTCTGTTGTCATTTCTCCAGGCAAGAAGCCTGGAATGCCTTCGAAACCCACGCTGCTCTGCTGCAGCTAAGGTTTGGTCTCCATACCGATTGGTTTCAGAAACGAGATGGTGGATGAGACTGTCTGGGAAGAACAGCTGATAGTAGTCAACAGGCTGAAAGTTTGCGGTGCTTTGATCCCGGCATGTCCTGAATACTGAGGAATTTTAGGTGACTCACAAATTGGGGGAAGGAAATCTCCCTCAAAGCGGGATTGTCTAGGCTGAGGACTGCAGATCACTACCCTCCCACGACTGCGCTTGCAACCTTGACCACAGCATGTGCGTGAAGAGTTTGACCACACCTCCTTGGTGGTCGACGAGAAGATGCAGAGGTTGATACCCGACGAGAGGAGGGATAAGGCGATCCTCGCTCACTGGGAGGTGATGGTTCATCGCCCAAACTCATTTCAGAGTCAGAAGCAGCAGCAGAAAGGTCAGACGCTGCCACTGCAGGTTGTTCCACAATCTCGGATTCATCACTCAGAGTCTCCAACCTCCACGAGCACATGTCGAGTGCAAAGTTCGAGATCGTCTCTGACCTGATCAAAGGAATCTGTTGACTCTAAATCGCTTTCTAAGTCTTCCTCCTCTGCTTCACCAGTCTCTGCTAACCGAGCAGGCGATACTTGACCACGCTTCACGCCTTTGCTTGTAGACGGTGTGAGCGCTGCCATTGTTTACAACTGTGCACAAAGTAGGGTGACCTCAGTTTGACGCTCCCGTCAGCTGAAATACACGCTGCTGCTATGATCTGACTGTAGCATATCCTAGCGTTTGCCTAGGGTAAGCGTTTCTGTTCGTTTCGTCATCAAAAGCTGAACACAGGTAGATACTACAAATATCGAAATCTCTGTGACCGAAGAATTGGTCATAAGGGCACTATGGAGGGCGTAATCGCGTGACCGAATATCCGGTCATAAGGGCACGGAACGGCTTAAATCCTGTTGTAAAATAACTTTGTGAAATGGATTTGACCTAGTGACCTCTTATTCTCACTGCCTCTGTCAATGTCACCGGCCGTTTTCTCGGAACGACGGATTTGCAGACAGAGAACTACAACGTGCAATATATTTTCTTTGAATCAACAGATTTCTATCATTCTTGCAGCAGTTTAAAGCTCTAGTCTTGTAGGTTTTCCTGATGCTCAGAACTCACAATCTTCAAATCTGACTGTTTACTCATTCAGGTCACATATTATTTTTGTATTCACTGCAGATACTCCGTGACCATCAAGCAGCTCCAGGGTGAGACCCAGAATGGCAGCGGTGCTGTGGCTGCACCTTCAGGGGACAAGAGCAGCGCCCCAGCAGGACGGCAGGGCTCCATCAGTCCCCAGCTGACCACACACCCCTCCCTCTCCAACCTGAGCAGCTCCAGCAGCCAGAGCTCAGGCAGCCTGAACAGTCTGGACAGCCAAAGCTCCGGCAACTCAACCTCCACCCTCACCGCCGATGTCCAGCAGGTGAGGCTCTATGCTGGGCAGCCTCTGGCGAAGAGGCCCAACATGACTGGCCTGGAAGAAGTAGATATTGATTCTTTTATCTATTTTCCTTGGTTAACATTATTTCTTTCAGCAAGCTGTTTCCTTGATGAGAGAATGTGAAAAATCAGAATTAGAATGGAAGAGATTTAATGTTGGCTAATGCTGAAATGCTGATTGACACCTTCTCAGCTAAGAATAGACCATTGGGCCATGGCTGTATGAACTCTCAGAAGGGAAAGGGTTCATGCACAAGATTTGAATCAGTTTGAATTCATCAAAGTGCAACTTTGAAAAGTGTAGTTTGGACTGGATGGAATCAATCAGAAAGCATACTTTGACCTTGATTTCTTTGATAGATTTTGAATGGTAATTAATAAAACTGCAAGACTTCCGCAATGCCGAGACATTATTACTTCTTCCCCTGGTATACCATTTGCACCCCTGTTGTCTCTTTCAGGAGGACGATTTCAATGACATGGACACACAGAATGGGGCTGTGGGCAACAGCCAGTGCAACCTAGGAAGCAGCAAGGATTCGATGGAGACAGACTCGTGCTACTCCAGCCTGGCTTCGGATGCGAGCTTGTCGGCACACTGCCAAAAGTCTGGGGCTTCCCTGGGTCTGCAGGCAGGAGTGGATGCACCTGGATCTCTGCGCAGTGATGCTGCCGACTCTGGTGGCGCTGGAGATGAAGATGTGGATGATGAAGTGGCATCTATTCCCACTGCTTTTTACATCAAACCCGTCACTGAGCAGGGAGGTGCAATGAAAGGGGCGAACCGATTTGAGGACAAGGGTGAGTGGATGAAGGAGGCTGTTATTACAGAGATGAAAAGGAGAAAGAAGTTTGCTGCACATGTAGTCATTTATTTAAGGTTTTTTTAATTGGTCTAAGGCATACATAAACTTTTTGTCATATGTCTTGTTTATGTTGTTGCTTTAGAGGGAATGATTGGAAAGAAAGACAGTTGTGAACAAAGTAGAATCCTAAGTTTGAACGTAATGAATTTTAAAGAAGTAAGTAGATGATTGGACTGTTTGAAATCTGTCTTGCAAAGTGTGGTCTTAAATTCAAACTCATGTACGTTGCATCCTTGTAATATGCCAGAGTTTCTTGCATGATTGGAATGATAGAAAAGGTCTTTTGAAGTTGTTTACTCATTACTCTGTTATAGAATAGAGAATACTGGTATAGATTTTTATTGCAGTAGGAAAGGAAGAACTCTCTGGAGCACCTTTGAAGATTAGCTGATGGACAGTGTGACCAACCTTTCCTCTTCACACCTGAAATCCAGGGAGCTATGGCCATGAATTGGGATGTAAATAAATGGTGATGACGCCTCTAGAATGGCAGTGTAGATGGAAATTGTCACAGAGCCTAGGAGCTCAGTGGTCGGAGCACTCGGACGTGTACTGAGAGGTCTCTGTGTCAGTCCCCTGTGTATCATCTTTTAGTCAGGACCCGTCTATCCCCTAGCATTGCTTCAGCTCTGTCCTAAGCTTCTCTTCCCACTCGTCCCCCTGTGGATTCAGGGTAAGAATTGACCCACCGCGTCTCCCTACGCGATTCGTAAGAGGCGAAATACCTAGGGACACCATGACTTGATTAGCATTTACTCCAAACTGTTCTAGTGATTTTCGTGCTTATTGGCCTTACATAGCCTACAAAGGCTGATAGGCCGTAAAACACCAACCAACCAACCAACCAACCAAATCTTCCCACTCGCAGGCGATGAGCCCCTGGACTTAAGCAAGAGCAACGCCATCTCAATGGACTGGAAAGTGTCGTGTGATGTGCAGACCAAGGAGATTGTGAGTACTCAGTCATGTCTGTGTGTCTGCATCTTTCCTTTGCAGTCAGCACATCTGTAATGGGACCCTCTGCATGGAGGCTGTTTTCTTTGCTGCAGTCCTCTTATGCACACTGTACACTGAAGATTATAAAGGTGGCAGTGTTGTAAAATTTGCAGGTGATGCTGTTATTGTAGGTATAATAATCAAAGAGAGCAATATCTGGATGTCTGAGAAATTGAGAAGTTTGCACAATGTTATGATGACAACTGTCTGCAACGAAATGTCTCTAAAACCAAGGAGCTCTGTATTTTTATTTTTAACCTGTGAAAGACTCTCCTATGCCTGTGTATATTAAGGGAATGGAAGTTCACCCTCAGTGTGTGTGTGCATGTGTGTGTGTCATGATTAAAGTAGGAAAATAAAATCTTGATATGCTCATACGGCAACCAACACCAGTAGTTTGGGTAATCACTGGCCCTTTATAGCAATAGTTGGCCTCCCTCCCTCCCTCCATCTGTGTGATAATGTATGTGATAATGTATGTGATAATGTGTGTACTAATGTGTGTACTAATGTGTGTGATAATGTGTGTGATAATGTTGGGGCTGAAGTAGTCATTGGAAAAGTTATCTCCCTTGCTGTCCAAGTATTGTTTATTTTCTCATCTGTTGCAGGAGGCTGATGTTGTGGGAGATGCAGATCTCAAGCCTGGTGAGTACTGTGGAATGGTTTTTTCTGCCTTCCGTTGAAGACTGTAGAGGACCTCTTCACTCCTGCTGGCAGGCTTCCACGGATAGTTCAGTCAGTAGTTACAGTAGAACTTGGCACTGATGTGCCATCATCATCAATGCTGAGTACTGTGAGTGTGAGAGTGGCTTGAATGAATTACAAATAAGCTGTGCATTAGCAGTTTCATAATCTTACTTCCATGACCAGACTTCTGCCATTTATCACTGCAATAAATCTGGGATGTCAGTTTTGTGGACATAGATTGCTCCTATATGAAGAATAGTCTTCACAGAATTGTTTATGTAAAGTAGTTTTTTTTTTTCTCCCATTAAGAATGAGTTCAGTAAGGCTGGGCATGCAGCACAGGATAACGGGAATTAAAATTCTAGGGTAGAGATTGTCGTGGTCCATCTACCGAATGAGCAAGGGAGGTGAGCATGATACATGTACATGCTAGCTTTCTGTGCTCTAAAATTGTATATTTCCAAGATAACAATTAGGGTGATAGAGTATGGGGGTGCTTGTGTGCATGTGTGTGTGTGCATGCACGTGTGTGTGTGTGTGTGTGTGTATGTATGTGTGTGTGTGTTTGTGTGTGTGTGTGTTTGTGTGTGTATTTGAGTGTGTATGCTTGTATTTGTACATGTGTGTGTGTGTTTGAGTTTGTATGCTTGTGTGTGCACATGTGTGTGTGTTTGAGTGTGTATGCTTGTGTGTGTGTGTTTGAGTGTGTATGCTTGTGTGTGCACATGTGTGTGTGTGTTTGAGTGTGTATGCATGTGTGTGCACATGTGTGTGTGTGTTTGAGTGTGTATGCTTGAGTGTGTATGCTTGAGTGTGTATGCTTGAGTGTGTATGCTTGTGTGTGCACATGTGTATGTGCACATGTGTGTGTGCACATGTGTGTGTGCACATGTGTGTGTGCACATGTGTGTGTACGCAGGGCAGGGATGCATCTCTAGGATTTATGCTGCTAGCTGCAAAGCACCTGCAAGCGTGTGGGACTCAGTGACCAGATGCTAGCATGCTTGACCTGCAGTCACTTGCAGCCAGTGGGTGCAGTGTTTGAAACTGCCCAGATCCTAGAGTTGGGTCCTTGAGCAAGGTGCATTATTCAAATTGCCTCTCCCTACCTAGGAGTAAAACTGATACCTGTGAGGGCTGAGCAGGAAAATTGTTTAAAAAAGTGACTGCTGCATTCATCCGCAGCCTGGTTGCATGCTCCCCAGGGATCTGAGATGGTGTTGGAGTGATACATTGAGTAGCCCAATAACCAGGAGGTAGAAGTGGGTGGTTTGAGCACCCACCAATGGGTTGAAAGTCACTATGTAAAAAAGGGCACCTTTAGCCTTGCCTCTGCCTTATCCACTGGATTAGTTGTTGCTTTTGTTGTCACTCCTGCGATTGTAGATGTTGTTGCCGCCGTAATGGATGGAGACTGACACAAACCTGATTCTCCACTTACTGTGCAGGGTTTCCAACCCCGGTGACGCTGGAGCAGTGCCTGCAGACTTTCATGGAGAATGAGTACCTGGAGGGCAGCAATGGCTGGTAGGAACACACACACACACACACACACACACACACACACACACACACACACACACACACACACACACACACACACACACACACACACACACACACACGCATTTGTCCTTAATTAGCCTACAAAGGCTGGTTGGCTGTAAAACTCCATCCATCCATCCATCCAGCATTTGTGTGTGAGTGTGTGTGTGTGTGCGTGCACATGCCCACGCATATGTGTGTGTGTGTGTGTGCGTGCGCATGCCCAAGCATATGTGTGTGTGTGTGTGTAAGAGGCAGATAATTAGGGAAACCTCGACTTGACCTGCTCTTGTTTTTAACCAGTTCTAGTGTCTGTCATGATTAATGTTTTAAATGGCCTACAAAGACCAATACGCCATACAAATCCATCCATCCATCCATCCAACCCATCCATTCCATCCATCCATCCCATCCATCCATCCCATCCATCCCATCCATCCATCCCATCCATCCATCCATCCATCCATCCATCCATCCAACCCATCCATCCATCCATCTCATCTAACCCATCCATCTCATCCATCCCATCCCATCCCATCCCATCCCATCCCATCCATCCATCCATCCATCCATCCATCCATCCATCCATCCATCCATCCATCCATCCATCCATCCATCCATCCATCCATCCCATCCCATCCCCTTCCCTCCCCTCCCCTCCCTCCCTCCCTCCCTCCCTCCCTCCCTCCCTCCCTCCCTCCCTCCCTCCCTCCCTCCCTCCCTCCCTCCATCCATCCCTCCATCCATCCATCCATCCATCCATCCATCCATCCATCCATCATCCATCCATCCATCCATCTATCCATCCATGTGTATGTGTGCGTGCGTGTATGTGTGTGCATGCATATGCGTGCACACATTTATCTGCAGACATGTGAGTGTGTATGCTGTTCTGTTCACTGTGCAGCTACTGTAAATGAGTATACAGTCATTGAGTTCAGTATGCTGCCAGTGTGACTGACTGTGCAGTCATGCAGTTCTGTGTGGAGCTGGTGTGACTGACTGTGCAGTCATGCAGTTCTGTGTGGAGCTGGTGTGAGAGATTGTTCCTTGCTGGGCTTGCTTCAGGCATTGCCCCCAGTGCAAGAAGGTGCAGAGGGCGGCCAAGCACATGTCCCTCTGGAAGCTTCCCCCTGTGCTACTCATCAGCCTCAAGCGGTTCCACAGGGACAATTTCGGCCGCTCACACAAGGAGAAAGCCTTTGTCGACTTCCCTGTCAGGTTTGTTTGTGTTGCAAACCTACATACATTTGATCCACACAGCTCTTAACCTTTAGAGGGCCGTCGGCGCATTCATGCTCCACCAGCTACATTCACTAGAGGGCCGTCGGCGTATCCGTGCGCCGACCGATAGTGACCCGCTTTGTTTATCTGCCAGACGCGACCCTCGCGTCACATGGCTCTATAAATATCACTGCCTCGTGCAGTGATCACGTGGCAACGAGATCCGCCATTTTGGCGAGCGAGAGAACGTGCTGCAAATTTTCTGCGAATTTTTTCACGAAGTTGCGTCTTCGTCGTTTGTAAATGGGAGTTTTTCTTTGCCAGTAGGGCGACTGACGAAGAAGTTGAAGCGCTTGTGGAGTTTTTCAATTCTGACTCTCAGAATATGAATTCGAAGGCTTTACTGACATTGATGTGATGGGAGATACTCAGATAGAGGGCAAGCACGTGCTTCGACCGATCATCCCGATGTGTTGTGGTCTGTAGATCTCGAGAGGAGCGGACGCTTGATTCAAATGAAAATGACTCGGCTGACTTCCCTAGCGTAAGTAATTGTAGGATTTTTGTTTTGTTTTACCCTAAAACATTTTCAGATGTATTTCCAAGTAATCAAAAGCTGTTGTATTCTTGAATAGAGCTGTGTAGGAAAACACAGTGCTTCGACCGATGTGTTGTCGTCTGTAGATCTATTGAGAGGAGCGGAAGCTCGATTCAGATGAAAATGACTCGGCTGACTTCCCTTGCGTAAGTAATTGTAGGATTTTTTGTTTTGTTTTAGTTTTACCCTAAAACATTTTCAGATGTATCTCCATTACTTGGAGACTCTATCTATGCACTTTCGCATTTTCATCAAAAGCTGTTGTAATCTTGAATAAGTAGAGCAGTGTAGGAAAACACAGTGAATTTGTTTGTTTTTTGTTGTTGTCTGTGTTCCATGATTTTTTAGCAGCTGAAAAAAACATTCTATGGCATTTTCATTAATTGCACCATGTAGGCCATCCATTTTTCTACTCACCCTCCAAAAATCTACTTCATAGCTTGAATAGGTAATAAATGATGAATTTTTAAGTAAACATGGTGTCGAATTTGACCACACAAAATAAAATTTGTGGCTCTGGGGTAAAGCAATGATGAAAATTGGCGGCCCCCTAAAGGTTAAAGAGCACTGAATGTTGACCTCTGTCCATGCAAATGTTATCAATTGCTTGGTTAGATATACACCTCCTGTGAGTTGGTGTGTGTGTGTGTGTGTGTGTGTGTGTGTGTGCGTGTGTGTGTGTGTATGTGTGTGTGTGTGTGTGTGAGAATAGACCCACCGAGTCGTCATATATAATTAATTAAAGTAGAATTGAGATTTGCCCTGCTCTCACTTTGAAGGAGCCTGGTGTTGTGTAAGTCAGGCACCCTGGTGTTGTGTGAGTCAGGCACCCTGGTGTTGTGTAAGTCAGGCACCCTGGTGTTGTGTGAGTCAGGCACCCTGGTGTTGTGTGAGTCAGGCACCCTGGTGTTGTGTAAGTCAGGCACCCTGGTGTTGTGTAAGTCAGGCACCCTGGTGTTGTGTGAGTCAGGCACCCTGGTGTTGTGTGAGTCAGGCACCCTGGTGTTGTGTAAGTCAGGCACCCTGGTGTTGTGTAAGTCAGGCACCCTGGTGTTGTGTAAGTCAGGCACCCTGGTGTTGTGTGAGTCAGGCACCCTGGTGTCGTGTAAGTCAGGCACCCTGGTGTTGTGTAAGTCAGGCACCCTGGTGTCGTGTAAGTCAGGCACCCTGGTGTCGTGTAAGTCAGGCACCCTGGTGTTGTGTGAGTCAGGCACCCTGGTGTCGTGTAAGTCAGGCACCCTGGTGTCGTGTAAGTCAGGCACCCTGGTGTTGTGTGAGTCAGGCACCCTGGTGTTGTGTAAGTCAGGCACCCTGGTGTTGTGTGAGTCAGGCACCCTGGTGTTGTGTAAGTCAGGCACCCTGGTGTTGTGTAAGTCAGGCACCCTGGTGTTGTGTGAGTCAGGCACCCTGGTGTTGTGTAAGTCAGGCACCCTGGTGTTGTGTAAGTCAGGCACCCTGGTGTTGTGTAAGTCAGGCACCCTGGTGTTGTGTGAGTCAGGCACCCTGGTGTGTAAGTCAGGCACCCTGGTGTGTAAGTCAGACACCCTGGTGTGTAAGTCAGGCACCCTGGTGTGTGAGTCAGGCACCCTGGTGTGTAAGTCAGACACCCTGGTGTGTAAGTCAGGCACCCTGGTGTTGTGTAAGTCAGGCACCCTGGTGTGTAAGTCAGGCACCCTGGTGTGTAAGTCAGGCACCCTGGTGTGTAAGTCAGGCACCCTGGTGTTGTGTAAGTCAGGCACCCTGGTGTTGTGTAAGTCAGGCACCCTGGTGTGTAAGTCAGGCACCCTGGTGTGTGTAAGTCAGGCACCCTGGTGTTGTGTAAGTCAGGCACCCTGGTGTCGTGTAAGTCAGGCACCCTGGTGTTGTGTAAGTCAGGCACCCTGGTGTTGTGTGAGTCAGGCACCCTGGTGTTGTGTAAGTCAGGCACCCTGGTGTCGTGTAAGTCAGGCACCCTGGTGTTGTGTAAGTCAGGCACCCTGGTGTTGTGTGAGTCAGGCACCCTGGTGTTGTGTAAGTCAGGCACCCTGGTGTCGTGTAAGTCAGGCACCCTGGTGTTGTGTAAGTCAGGCACCCTGGTGTTGTGTAAGTCAGGCACCCTGGTGTTGTGTAAGTCAGGCACCCTGGTGTTGTGTGAGTCAGGCACCCTGGTGTTGTGTAAGTCAGGCACCCTGGTGTTGTGTAAGTCAGGCACCCTGGTGTTGTGTAAGTCAGGCACCCTGGTGTTGTGTAAGTCAGGCACCCTGGTGTTGTGTGAGTCAGGCACCCTGGTGTTGTGTAAGTCAGGCACCCTGGTGTTGTGTAAGTCAGGCACCCTGGTGTTGTGTAAGTCAGGCACCCTGGTGTTGTGTAAGTCAGGCACCCTGGTGTTGTGTAAGTCAGGCACCCTGGTGTTGTGTAAGTCAGGCACCCTGGTGTTGTGTAAGTCAGGCACCCTGGTGTTGTGTAAGTCAGGCACCCTGGTGTTGTGTAAGTCAGGCACCCTGGTGTTGTGTAAGTCAGGCACCCTGGTGTTGTGTAAGTCAGGCACCCTGGTGTTGTGTAAGTCAGGCACCCTGGTGTTGTGTAAGTCAGGCACCCTGGTGTTGTGTAAGTCAGGCACCCTGGTGTTGTGTAAGTCAGGCACCCTGGTGTTGTGTAAGTCAGGCACCCTGGTGTTGTGTAAGTCAGGCACCCTGGTGTTGTGTAAGTCAGGCACCCTGGTGTTGTGTAAGTCAGGCACCCTGGTGTTGTGTAAGTCAGGCACCCTGGTGTTGTGTAAGTCAGGCACCCTGGTGTTGTGTAAGTCAGGCACCCTGGTGTTGTGTAAGTCAGGCACCCTGGTGTTGTGTAAGTCAGGCACCCTGGTGTTGTGTAAGTCAGGCACCCTGGTGTTGTGTAAGTCAGGCACCCTGGTGTTGTGTAAGTCAGGCACCCTGGTGTTGTGTAAGTCAGGCACCCTGGTGTTGTGTAAGTCAGGCACCCTGGTGTTGTGTGAGTCAGGCACCCTGGTGTTGTGTAAGTCAGGCACCCTGGTGTTGTGTAAGTCAGGCACCCTGGTGTTGTGTAAGTCAGGCACCCTGGTGTTGTGTAAGTCAGGCACCCTGGTGTTGTGTAAGTCAGGCACCCTGGTGTTGTGTAAGTCAGGCACCCTGGTGTTGTGTAAGTCAGGCACCCTGGTGTTGTGTAAGTCAGGCACCCTGGTGTTGTGTAAGTCAGGCACCCTGGTGTTGTGTAAGTCAGGCACCCTGGTGTTGTGTAAGTCAGGCACCCTGGTGTTGTGTGAGTCAGGCACCCTGGTGTTGTGTAAGTCAGGCACCCTGGTGTTGTGTAAGTCAGGCACCCTGGTGTTGTGTAAGTCAGGCACCCTGGTGTTGTGTAAGTCAGGCACCCTGGTGTTGTGTAAGTCAGGCACCCTGGTGTTGTGTAAGTCAGGCACCCTGGTGTTGTGTAAGTCAGGCACCCTGGTGTTGTGTAAGTCAGGCACCCTGGTGTTGTGTAAGTCAGGCACCCTGGTGTTGTGTAAGTCAGGCACCCTGGTGTTGTGTAAGTCAGGCACCCTGGTGTTGTGTAAGTCAGGCACCCTGGTGTTGTGTAAGTCAGGCACCCTGGTGTTGTGTAAGTCAGGCACCCTGGTGTTGTGTAAGTCAGGCACCCTGGTGTTGTGTAAGTCAGGCACCCTGGTGTTGTGTAAGTCAGGCACCCTGGTGTTGTGTAAGTCAGGCACCCTGGTGTTGTGTAAGTCAGGCACCCTGGTGTTGTGTAAGTCAGGCACCCTGGTGTTGTGTAAGTCAGGCACCCTGGTGTTGTGTAAGTCAGGCACCCTGGTGTTGTGTAAGTCAGGCACCCTGGTGTTGTGTAAGTCAGGCACCCTGGTGTTGTGTAAGTCAGGCACCCTGGTGTTGTGTAAGTCAGGCACCCTGGTGTTGTGTAAGTCAGGCACCCTGGTGTTGTGTAAGTCAGGCACCCTGGTGTTGTGTAAGTCAGGCACCCTGGTGTTGTGTAAGTCAGGCACCCTGGTGTTGTGTAAGTCAGGCACCCTGGTGTTGTGTAAGTCAGGCACCCTGGTGTTGTGTAAGTCAGGCACCCTGGTGTTGTGTAAGTCAGGCACCCTGGTGTTGTGTAAGTCAGGCACCCTGGTGTTGTGTAAGTCAGGCACCCTGGTGTTGTGTAAGTCAGGCACCCTGGTGTTGTGTAAGTCAGGCACCCTGGTGTTGTGTAAGTCAGGCACCCTGGTGTTGTGTAAGTCAGGCACCCTGGTGTTGTGTAAGTCAGGCACCCTGGTGTTGTGTAAGTCAGGCACCCTGGTGTTGTGTAAGTCAGGCACCCTGGTGTTGTGTAAGTCAGGCACCCTGGTGTTGTGTAAGTCAGGCACCCTGGTGTTGTGTAAGTCAGGCACCCTGGTGTTGTGTAAGTCAGGCACCCTGGTGTTGTGTAAGTCAGGCACCCTGGTGTTGTGTAAGTCAGGCACCCTGGTGTTGTGTAAGTCAGGCACCCTGGTGTTGTGTAAGTCAGGCACCCTGGTGTTGTGTAAGTCAGGCACCCTGGTGTTGTGTAAGTCAGGCACCCTGGTGTTGTGTAAGTCAGGCACCCTGGTGTTGTGTAAGTCAGGCACCCTGGTGTTGTGTGAGTCAGGCACCCTGGTGTTGTGTAAGTCAGGCACCCTGGTGTTGTGTAAGTCAGGCACCCTGGTGTTGTGTAAGTCAGGCACCCTGGTGTTGTGTAAGTCAGGCACCCTGGTGTTGTGTAAGTCAGGCACCCTGGTGTTGTGTAAGTCAGGCACCCTGGTGTTGTGTAAGTCAGGCACCCTGGTGTTGTGTAAGTCAGGCACCCTGGTGTTGTGTAAGTCAGGCACCCTGGTGTTGTGTAAGTCAGGCACCCTGGTGTTGTGTAAGTCAGGCACCCTGGTGTTGTGTAAGTCAGGCACCCTGGTGTTGTGTAAGTCAGGCACCCTGGTGTTGTGTAAGTCAGGCACCCTGGTGTTGTGTAAGTCAGGCACCCTGGTGTTGTGTAAGTCAGGCACCCTGGTGTTGTGTAAGTCAGGCACCCTGGTGTTGTGTAAGTCAGGCACCCTGGTGTTGTGTAAGTCAGGCACCCTGGTGTTGTGTAAGTCAGGCACCCTGGTGTTGTGTAAGTCAGGCACCCTGGTGTTGTGTAAGTCAGGCACCCTGGTGTTGTGTAAGTCAGGCACCCTGGTGTTGTGTAAGTCAGGCACCCTGGTGTTGTGTAAGTCAGGCACCCTGGTGTTGTGTAAGTCAGGCACCCTGGTGTTGTGTAAGTCAGGCACCCTGGTGTTGTGTAAGTCAGGCACCCTGGTGTTGTGTAAGTCAGGCACCCTGGTGTTGTGTAAGTCAGGCACCCTGGTGTTGTGTAAGTCAGGCACCCTGGTGTTGTGTAAGTCAGGCACCCTGGTGTTGTGTAAGTCAGGCACCCTGGTGTTGTGTGAGTCAGGCACCCTGGTGTTGTGTAAGTCAGGCACCCTGGTGTTGTGTAAGTCAGGCACCCTGGTGTTGTGTAAGTCAGGCACCCTGGTGTTGTGTAAGTCAGGCACCCTGGTGTTGTGTAAGTCAGGCACCCTGGTGTTGTGTAAGTCAGGCACCCTGGTGTTGTGTAAGTCAGGCACCCTGGTGTTGTGTAAGTCAGGCACCCTGGTGTTGTGTGAGTCAGGCACCCTGGTGTTGTGTAAGTCAGGCACCCTGGTGTTGTGTAAGTCAGGCACCCTGGTGTTGTGTAAGTCAGGCACCCTGGTGTTGTGTAAGTCAGGCACCCTGGTGTTGTGTAAGTCAGGCACCCTGGTGTTGTGTAAGTCAGGCACCCTGGTGTTGTGTAAGTCAGGCACCCTGGTGTTGTGTAAGTCAGGCACCCTGGTGTTGTGTAAGTCAGGCACCCTGGTGTTGTGTAAGTCAGGCACCCTGGTGTTGTGTAAGTCAGGCACCCTGGTGTTGTGTAAGTCAGGCACCCTGGTGTTGTGTAAGTCAGGCACCCTGGTGTTGTGTAAGTCAGGCACCCTGGTGTTGTGTAAGTCAGGCACCCTGGTGTTGTGTAAGTCAGGCACCCTGGTGTTGTGTAAGTCAGGCACCCTGGTGTTGTGTAAGTCAGGCACCCTGGTGTTGTGTAAGTCAGGCACCCTGGTGTTGTGTAAGTCAGGCACCCTGGTGTTGTGTAAGTCAGGCACCCTGGTGTTGTGTAAGTCAGGCACCCTGGTGTTGTGTAAGTCAGGCACCCTGGTGTTGTGTGAGTCAGGCACCCTGGTGTTGTGTGAGTCAGGCACCCTGGTGTTGTGTAAGTCAGGCACCCTGGTGTTGTGTAAGTCAGGCACCCTGGTGTTGTGTGAGTCAGGCACCCTGGTGTTGTGTAAGTCAGGCACCCTGGTGTTGTGTAAGTCAGGCACCCTGGTGTTGTGTAAGTCAGGCACCCTGGTGTTGTGTAAGTCAGGCACCCTGGTGTTGTGTAAGTCAGGCACCCTGGTGTTGTGTAAGTCAGGCACCCTGGTGTTGTGTAAGTCAGGCACCCTGGTGTTGTGTAAGTCAGGCACCCTGGTGTTGTGTAAGTCAGGCACCCTGGTGTTGTGTAAGTCAGGCACCCTGGTGTTGTGTAAGTCAGGCACCCTGGTGTTGTGTAAGTCAGGCACCCTGGTGTTGTGTAAGTCAGGCACCCTGGTGTTGTGTAAGTCAGGCACCCTGGTGTTGTGTAAGTCAGGCACCCTGGTGTTGTGTAAGTCAGGCACCCTGGTGTTGTGTAAGTCAGGCACCCTGGTGTTGTGTAAGTCAGGCACCCTGGTGTTGTGTAAGTCAGGCACCCTGGTGTTGTGTAAGTCAGGCACCCTGGTGTTGTGTAAGTCAGGCACCCTGGTGTTGTGTAAGTCAGGCACCCTGGTGTTGTGTAAGTCAGGCACCCTGGTGTTGTGTAAGTCAGGCACCCTGGTGTTGTGTAAGTCAGGCACCCTGGTGTTGTGTAAGTCAGGCACCCTGGTGTTGTGTAAGTCAGGCACCCTGGTGTTGTGTGAGTCAGGCACCCTGGTGTTGTGTAAGTCAGGCACCCTGGTGTTGTGTGAGTCAGGCACCCTGGTGTTGTGTAAGTCAGGCACCCTGGTGTTGTGTAAGTCAGGCACCCTGGTGTTGTGTAAGTCAGGCACCCTGGTGTTGTGTAAGTCAGGCACCCTGGTGTTGTGTAAGTCAGGCACCCTGGTGTTGTGTAAGTCAGGCACCCTGGTGTTGTGTAAGTCAGGCACCCTGGTGTTGTGTAAGTCAGGCACCCTGGTGTTGTGTAAGTCAGGCACCCTGGTGTTGTGTAAGTCAGGCACCCTGGTGTTGTGTAAGTCAGGCACCCTGGTGTTGTGTAAGTCAGGCACCCTGGTGTTGTGTAAGTCAGGCACCCTGGTGTTGTGTAAGTCAGGCACCCTGGTGTTGTGTAAGTCAGGCACCCTGGTGTTGTGTAAGTCAGGCACCCTGGTGTTGTGTAAGTCAGGCACCCTGGTGTTGTGTAAGTCAGGCACCCTGGTGTTGTGTAAGTCAGGCACCCTGGTGTTGTGTAAGTCAGGCACCCTGGTGTTGTGTAAGTCAGGCACCCTGGTGTTGTGTAAGTCAGGCACCCTGGTGTTGTGTGAGTCAGGCACCCTGGTGTTGTGTAAGTCAGGCACCCTGGTGTTGTGTAAGTCAGGCACCCTGGTGTTGTGTGAGTCAGGCACCCTGGTGTTGTGTAAGTCAGGCACCCTGGTGTTGTGTAAGTCAGGCACCCTGGTGTTGTGTAAGTCAGGCACCCTGGTGTTGTGTAAGTCAGGCACCCTGGTGTGTAAGTCAGGCACCCTGGTGTTGTGTAAGTCAGGCACCCTGGTGTTGTGTAAGTCAGGCACCCTGGTGTTGTGTAAGTCAGGCACCCTGGTGTTGTGTAAGTCAGGCACCCTGGTGTTGTGTAAGTCAGGCACCCTGGTGTTGTGTGAGTCAGGCACCCTGGTGTTGTGTAAGTCAGGCACCCTGGTGTTGTGTAAGTCAGGCACCCTGGTGTTGTGTAAGTCAGGCACCCTGGTGTTGTGTAAGTCAGGCACCCTGGTGTTGTGTGAGTCCGGGCCACCTGGATGTGTTGTAAGTCAGGCACCCTGGTGTTGTGTAAGTCAGGCACCCTGGTGTTGTGTAAGTCAGGCACCCTGGTGTTGTGTAAGTCAGGCACCCTGGTGTTGTGTAAGTCAGGCACCCTGGTGTTGTGTAAGTCAGGCACCCTGGTGTTGTGTAAGTCAGGCACCTGGTGTTGTGTAAGTCAGGCACCCTGTTGTTGTGTAAGTCAGGCACCCTGGTGTTGTGTAAGTCAGGCACCCTGGTGTTGTGTAAGTCAGGCACCCTGGTGTTGTGTAAGTCAGGCACCCTGGTGTTGTGTGAGTCAGGCACCCTGGTGTTGTGTAAGTCAGGCACCCTGGTGTTGTGTAAGTCAGGCACCCTGGTGTTGTGTAAGTCAGGCACCCTGGTGTTGTGTAAGTCAGTCACCCTGGTGTTGTGTAAGTCAGGCACCCTGGTGTTGTGTGAGTCAGGCACCCTGGTGTTGTGTAAGTCAGGCACCCTGGTGTTGTGTGAGTCAGGCACCCTGGTGTTGTGTAAGTCAGGCACCCTGGTGTTGTGTGAGTCAGGCACCCCTGGTGTTGTTGTAAGTCAGGCACCCTGGTGTTGTGTGAGTCAGGCACCCTGGTGTTGTGTGAGTCAGGCACCCTGGTGTTGTGTAAGTCAGGCACCCTGGTGTTGTGTAAGTCAGGCACCCTGGTGTTGTGTAAGTCAGGCACCCTGGTGTGTAAGTCAGGCACCCTGGTGTTGTGTAAGTCAGGCACCCTGGTGTTGTGTGAGTCAGGCACCCCAGGGTGTTCTGATCTGCTTTTCATAACCTCCCTCTAGTGCTCAATATCAGTAGTAAACATGGTTTTGAGGAAGCTCCTTATAAGAAGATTTTTTTTGTTGCAAGTCATAGACGTTGAATGAGCATGAATTTACATGTATAAGGTGAACATCTATGACATCTGTGAACCCAAGTCAGTAGTGACTCTGGCGCAGTTCTCAATGAATGCACAATAGACTTGACCCTTGGCATTACAGCAATGCAACAAAAATAGTTCGCTCTGGATGCTATTTTTATCACTCTTTACAGAAATCATTCAGATGTCAAAACTTGTTTCCATTTCAACACAAACATTTTATTTTTTTGAAATAAGTGCTTGTTTATTGCCTCAACAACTGTAATGTATGAGTTTTGTGCGAAATAGTCTCAAAACTACTTTTACAGCGTATGTCAGGGAGCAGAGGGCTATCTCAAGCCTCTCGTGTGACCTCTATTTGAATATTTCGGATGGGATCGTTCCATCACCTGATATGAACTGTGCTAGAGACTTTTTCCAGCAGGCAAAGCCTCTAGTGGACTAGAATCTAGGATGCACCTTCCCCTCTGTGTGACTATGTGAGTGTTGGTATCAATGTCTTTGACACACCACCCGAAATAAATCATCTGAAAAGGAGCTTCCTCACCACCATGTTTACTGTTGGTTTGTGAATCACCAGGTCCTGGCAGCCCCATGTCCAGTAGTCTCCCCTCCTGCATGAGTGCATAGTCAGCTCCTGGCAGCCCCATATCCAGTAGTCTCCCCTCCTGCATGAGTGCATAGTCTGCTCCTGGCAACCCCATATCCAGTAGTCTCCCCTCCTGCATGAGTGCATAGTCTGCTCCTGGCAGCCCCATATCCAGTAGTCTCCCCTCCTGCATGAGTGCATAGTCTGCTCCTGGCAGCCCCATATCCAGTAGTCTCCCCTCCTGCATGAGTGCATAGTCTGCTCCTGGCAGCCCCATATCCAGTAGTCTCCCCTCCTGCATGAGTGCATAGTCAGCTCCTCGACCTCTGCTCACCTATTGAAACCCTGCCCTTTGACAGGCGGATTTAGGCAAGCAAGCTTTGGTGTTTGGTTATGTGTGAGGCGCAGTTCCATGGTTCAATCCCTTGGAGGGTAGAAATCTGAATGATTGATTTCTCAAGTGCTTAATGTGGTAGAGCACCCCTGGGTGTTCGCCATATACAACTTGAGGCTGCTCTTGTGATTTTGTAGTCGGTGGCCTTAAATAGCCTTCAGAAGCTGATAGGCCATACAGCTTCATTCATCATCATCATTTGTTGGACATGTAGACATGATTTCATTCAACATGGAAGTTGTCTGTTTTTTCCAATATATGGATGTACTCATGAAGCTTGAAGTAGGGATATGATGATACATTTTGAAGAGCTGAGTGTATTGAAATGTGTACATTTTTACCTATTACAAGATTATGACCCATCCTATTCATTGCACATGGTAGAGATATGCTTTTTCATAGTTTTGTGAACTTTTTTTGTACAATGTGGATTAAAAGAAATTTTTAAAAAGTATCTGATTTTCAGGCAGTCTCATTTTCTCATGCACATATAAATAGGATGAGTATGTGCCCAATTCACTGACCATTTGCTTGGGTGCAAAGCAAAGCATGAAAAAAAGCTTGAAGATTTTTACTTTAGGTAGTTTTTGCTATTGGGATAATCTTTGAAGTCTCTGTGCAGTGGGGCTGGCTCTAGAGTTTCCCTTCAGGGAGAAGGAAGTTTTCCAGAGAGAAATTATTCTTAGTGCAGTTTTCCTGCTGTCTTCATTGCTTTGAAAGAATGTGATTAGAACTCCAGTGAATGTACTTTGCCTGTCAAACTTTGCAGTAATCTGGACCTGCGAGAAGTCTGCTCTGGAGAGGACAACAAAGACAGCCTAATCTATGACCTGTATGCTGTCATCGACCATGAAGGCGAAATATTGAGGTGTGGCCACTACAAGGCTTTCATCCGCTGCAGTGAAGATCTCAGCTCTGACAGTGACCCAAGTGAGTCCTTTCCTTCCACCCTCTTACCCCCAGTTTGTTCCCCATATCTCTTCCCCATCTCTTCCCTAAACTGTCTTCCCCTCCCTCTCCCCATCTTTTCCCCCCCCCCCCCCTTTTCCCCTCCCCCTCCTCACCCAACACTCACCCTCCCCAACAACCCCTCTTGCCCCCATCCCTCCGCCCTTAACATTTCTCCATGGGCGTGTTTGTTTGGCCCAAAATCTCAAGAGAATCATGAGGGCTAGGCGTTGCCTACGTTCCTCGCTCATAAGGACGCACTTGCCGTAATGGCAGTAGGCTGAGGGTGGTTCGGAGCTCCCTCGATGCTTCCCGCTGCAGAGAATCGGATGAGCCTAAATGGCGGAGACAGTGCGAGTTGGGCTGGTGTTCAGAGATAACAGTGCCTGTAATGTGCTTCTCAGGGTCTGAGAATGGTAAAATGTACGTACACAGAAGTATTTGCTGTTAAGTGTTCATTTGTATATTTTGAGGAGTAGGTGTATAGGTTATTTCTGGATATAACACTGCTGAAAAGTTTTATTATTGCTTGCAAACACGCAATACTTTACACGTACGCTCTGTGAATTATGTCCCTTGAATTGATCAAAATGAATCGAGCATAACATTTTCGACAAAATTGTCTACAGTTGAACCTGGGTTGCTCTTTTTTTTCCTTGAAAAAGTGCCCGTGCCATTCAATATGACACCATGGTGTGTTCTATCAAGTGAAAAACTGCTGTGATATATGCATCGTCGGTTATTTCGTCTATTGGCAACTTCTTCACCGACTCTGGCGCCAGGATGCAGCCATGTTTTTCCGCCTTGCCAGCTGATGATTGGCCTTTTTTTTAAAGCTGATGGAGCGTCTCGCACATCCTTGAATAGCCATCGACGGAGAATCTCGAGATTTTGTGCCTAACAAACGCGCCGCATCCACCTTCCAAATATATTCCCCCTTCCCCAAACTCCTTCCTCTCAAATCTCCACCACCCCATCCCTATTTCCTCTCAATCCCTCTGTCCTTTTACCTTTCCACTTCAACCTCTTTCTTGTCCCTGTGCCTCCACACATTCATTGTTTTTGTGTTCCCTACCTCCAGTCCCTTCCCCACTACCCTCTCCCTGTGAGTTGGGGATGGGAATAAACCCACTGTGCCTCCACACATTCCTTGTTTTCTTGTTCCCTACCTCCAGTCCCTTCCCCACTACCCTCTCCCTGTGGGTTGGGGATGGGAATAAACCCACTGTGCCTCCCTATGTGATTCTTAAAAGGTGAAAAACCAGGGACATCGTGACTTGACTTGTGCTTAATTGATTTTGTGATTAATGGCCTTACATGGCCTACAAAGGCTGATGATCCATAAAACTCCATTCATTCATTCCCCACAACCCTCTCTTCCTTGTGTCTTTTCTCATCATCACCTTGCATTTCATTTCCTGACCTGCAAAAGTGCTGATAAAATGTCATGATCACTTTTGTCCTAAATGCATTTGTTTTTTATAACTATTTTTCTTTAAAGCGAATCCCTTTTATTTCATAGATTTTTTTCATTGTTGTTGTTATTCATTCTTTTAATCTTTAATTCTTGATAAATTTCTTTGCGTGCATCTTGGTCAGAAAAGTGATGGGAGAAGCCACGTTGGAGAGAGAGAAAAGAGAGGCATAACAGCATGCTTGTACATTCTTTCCACTGTTTTCACATGTGCTGCCTTTACTCCATTTTGAATGCCGATCTATACATGTGGAATTGCTCTTTCTGTGACCAGGGTGGGTGTGCTTCAATGACACAAAGTTGAGCTACGTTGATGAGGCCTCTGTAGTCTCAGAAAATGCATACATCCTCATGTACCGTCTGCGCCAACCTTCTGCCGTGGACCCTGCCCGACCCACTGTGGATGGAGACAACAAAGCTGCTGAGCCTGTGGCTTCTGTGGCATCGGAAAAGGACTACAGAGAGAGGAAAGAGGCGTGGGCAGCAAAGCCAGATGAGAATGGAGTGGAGGAGGGGAAGGAGAAGTCAGATGATGAGGCCCAACCTGTGAAAGACATGGAGGATGAGGACATGTATGAGGACCCCATGGATAGCCCCGCCAAGTGGGCCCAGGCTGTCAACAGGGTGCCAGGTGAGGAGGTGGAGAAGATGGATGAAGAGAAGGTGGTGGAAATGGATGACCTCGATGCAATGGAGGAAAGCGACCTGAACAACAGCTGTCCTGGGCCAGTGGAAATGGAGGTGAAGGATCCGAGCTACACGGACATGGACTCCCTGGATTGACTTGGACGTGTGGATAGCACTGCTCACACTCCTCCAAATGTGGTGTCCCTGAATTCCTTTTGGCAAGTCTCTTCTTGTCTCTCCTTTAAACTTCTGGCTTTGATGCATCATGATAATTTATTTGTGGAAAGGTGTGCAAATGCCTGCTCAGAGTGGGCCGAGTATGTTTGGATGGGGATGGTTATGAGAGGTGTCTAGGTAGATAGGAAGGGTTAGGGTTTTTTTGACAGTGGAGTTGTTGCCCATATCTGCTGTTGTCGCACCTTCACCTAGATTGGATGTTCAGGGTTTCATATGGGATGAGGAGGAGGAAGAGGACTAAGATTTGGATACTGCACTCATGCACTGTTGCCCCGTCAAAGTCAGCCATTCTGTTACTTGAAGACTACTGAGGTTTTTGCTACCATTTTTCACTTGTCTGATCAAGCTGTCTACATTAGTCATCAGTATTGTGAAGGGGTGAAAAACTGCTGTGTTCTTTCTACTGTCTACCAAAACTTTCAAAAGGTTTGCCTTGGTATGACATCAGTCAGGTTGTGCAAAGTTCGACTGTGATGAAAAAATGCTCTTTGAATGACTAAGAAAGAGCACAATTATTTTTATTCTTTGCAGGCAAGTATGTTTTGCGGATGAAATGGGATGCCTATATATAATTACTGTTTGTGTAGGATGACTCCAGTTCTAATGACTCAATGAATGTAGAAGGTAAAAATGAATTGGCTCTGTCAAGCTGGTTTCCTGTTATCATGACCTGTGATCCTGGAGTGGATTACCCTCTCTCCTAAAGATGTGCTTTGCAGACTGTTCGGCAGATGGTTTGAGGTATGACTGATGCGCCTGGAATTTTTTCACCTCTGGTCTATTCTCGATGGTTTGCTGCTGGCATATCTGAATCGCTCAAAAGAGGCTCACGCCTCTTTCTTGCCTGGTAGAAAAGACAAGTCGTGACAATACTTATGACCAATTGTATTATTTCTCTCTTTTTTTTGCCTGGTAGAGTGTGCATGTCTTGAGGAGCTCACATATATGGTGCATTGCTACTGCTTGTAGTGTGCTTAATCATTGAAACCATTATACACTCTCTCTCTTCATTCTTCTTGAACACTCCCAGTAGTCTTCTTGGCTCAGTGACAGGCGTTGCTGCAACATGTGAAAATGTAGATGCAGGTTTGGAAATTCAGCTTCAAGTATGCATAGTAATTTTACTAGATGATGGCATGATTTGTTCACTAACTCCTGTAGATTAAAAAACAAAAACCAAATCTGAGCATGGCATTTCACCTTTATCATGATGCATCGAAGGTTAAATAGTTTATACTGTTTTCTTTCCACTTTCAAGACAACAAATTGCTGGAGAAGTAGTGTGAGCTGTGATATAGTTTTAAAGTTCAGTTGATTATGAGATGTAGTGTTTATATCTGATGTGTTTCATTTTAGCCCTTGAGATTTTTAAGCATAAAAACTGGGCAATATCTTTTTCATTGTGTGTGATTTTCCCCCCCTTTTCTTTCTTTATTCAATATGTCAGATTATTGAAAAAAGGTATGAGATTTTTAATGAGTTTAGTTTATGGTATGGTAACTATTAGAATTGTATAATCTATAGGAACTTGAGAGCTGGTGACCGAAGGCTTTTGATATTGACATTGATATGATCTGACCCAGTAATAATCACTGAGATCTATAAATATCTTAACCATAAATACGCTTTAAAAAATCATAATGGCATTAAAAATTTGTCTCTTCCCTTCCTTTCTAAGTATCAAAATAAGGGGGAGAAATGTAGACATGTGAATACGCTAAAATTCACCCTCAAGTCTGGCCTTGTTTGAACCACATCATCCTCAACCAAGAAGTTATTTTCAATGCCAGTTTAATGGGTTAGACTGCAGGACTATGTTGCCTTCTGACAGACTTGCCCGAGACTTTGTGGGTCTGGAACTGTTGCCCGCAAGATGTTGGAAAGAAGCTTTTAGACTTTTCTGAACACCAAATGCTACTGCCTGCCTGCATCTCCACAACCATCACTGCCAAAGCTTGTAGGCTTTGTGTGTTGCCCTTTCAGGCTGGTATCAGTACCGTGAGTGACTGGAACTTTGGTCTGTGAAGAAGTTTGCTGCTTCTCTCTATTTGGCACAGAGGAAGAGAGTACATTGCTTAGTGCTAGTGCTGGCTACCACAAAGGCATTCAATTTGCATTTCAAATGTCTGCCAATGTCATATCAGCCGAGATAAACTTATACATGCTGGAACTTCATTTGTTTAGTTATTCCTGTCTCTATTTTCTCTGCATGTGTTCATCAGTAGATTTAAATACATATCTACAGAGTTTTCTTGATGTTGTGGTGTATTTTTTTAATTAATGTGTGTATATATTAATGCATTTTTGACTCACATGCGAAGCAAAAGTGAGTCTATGTACTCACCCGTGTCGTCCGTCCGGGCGTCCGGGCGTCCGTGAAAAACTTTAACGTTGGATTTTTCTCGGAGACTATTAAGTCTATCAACACCCAATTTGGCATGATGGTGTATGATGACAAGGCCTCAAAAAACATACATAGTGACTTGACCTTGCTTCAAGGTCAAGGTCGCAGGGGCCATAAATGTTGTCTAAAAAACAGCCATTTTTCACATTTTCTCAATTTTCTCTGAAGTTTTTGAGATTGGATACCTCACCTATATATTGTGTATAGGGCAAAGTAATCCCTATCTTTTGATATCAGTTTGATTGACCTTGCTTCAAGGTCAAGGTCACAGGAGCTCTTTAAAGTTGGATTGTATACATATTTTGAAGTGACCTTGACCCTGAACTATGGAAGATAACTCTTCCAAACTTCATAACATTGTAGTACACATGTTATACTTTCATCATGAGACACATTTGGTCACATATCATCAAGGTCAAGGTCACTTTGACCCTTATGAAATGTGACCAAAATGGGGTAGTGAACCACTAAAAGTGACCATATCTCATGGTAGAAAGTGCCAATAAGCATCATTGTGCTTCCTATGTCTTGAATTAACAGCTTTGTGTTGCATGACCTTGGATGACCTTGACCTTGGGTCAAGGTCACATGGAATTTGGTAGGGAAAATGTGTAAAGCAGTTCTTAGTGCATGATGTCATTGCTAGGTTTAGTTGTTTGACCTTGACCTTGAAGGTCACTTGAAGGTCAGGTCATGTAAAGGTCAAGGTCATGTAAAGGTCAAGGTCAAGCATGTGAGTCGTATGGGCTTTGCCCTTCTTGTTATGATATAGTTTCTAGCACACACTATCTGAAGCAGGATGTCCCCTTTAAAATTTTCTCTCGTTCATTTACCTGTGACAACATGAATATTGATTGAATTCTGCACTTCCCAGCTCTGGCACAGTTTTGTAACTAATGTTTGAAAGCGTACTTCAGATTTATGATTGGACGACTAGTTTGATGCTTCAACATCTTTGCAGGTCTATGCAAAATGTTGTTCCAGGGCAGAGTGAGACATCTGGAAATTTCTGTGTTGCTTTCAGAGACGGCAAGAAATGTTTCATGCATCAGAGTTCATTGTAAAGGTGATGTTCTACTTCAAGTACCCATTAACCTTATCATCGTCACAGGCCAAATTGTGCTGGATTTTACTGTTGATTTACTATAGATTGAGTCGGCCTCTGAACACTCAATAGGGTTAACGAAACCAAATAGTCGAAGCATTGTTGACAACACATATGTGGACAAATAGTTGTGCTTGTAGAAATCCTTCCCACCGCATCTGATTAAATGAATACTCAATAGGCTTGTGCTGGTGCTTGCCTAACTTAAGCCCCAAGATAACAAGCATTGGCACAGGAGGAGAGAATGCGTGACTGCTTCTACATCTGCCACTGCCAGTGCTCAGTGAGATTTTTACATACAGGTGTGTATGTGTTAGCAGTGCATCCTCTCTTGCCTGTATGTAGATAGTTTACTTGTTCCAATTGAATAATTTTGCATGTCTGCTCTCCTTTTGTGTTTGAAGTTGTAATCTCCACTGCACTGGATTATCTATGGATATCTGAGTGTCATGTCTTTCTTGTTTTCTAGCATGATTCTCATTCATAGTTGAACTTTTTTAAAGTCAAGAGTTAAATTTGTACTTGCATGCGTGTGCAGTATGAACAATGGAAAGCATTGGTGTCTTTGTTTTTGTAACTTTTTTCTTCTTTAACTTGTTATCATAACTGCCTATTATTTGTATGCTCCATGGGTGTGAAGTTTTTGGAGCTTGCTGTGACGGACAGCATTTGAGGACAATTCCCTTCCGAGACAATTGGACTTGGTCCCACACTGTGCGACCTTTTCAAGTGGCCACAAGGAGGGCAGAGCTGGTCAAATACTCATGGAATGCTTCTGCCAATGCAAGTCGGTGGTGAAATATTTTTGTTCAGAAGTCAACAGTTAGAAGGCAGTAAGTTGCAAAAAGTTATCAGTCACAAATTTCTGACACTGGTAAATTCATGGAGTCAGCAGATGAAAGTAAGGTCTCACGCGCACACACACACACACACGCACGCACACACACACACATGCACAGGCACACACACACACACACACACACACACAGAGTTGTGGTTATGGTAACATGGCAAGAAAAACTACGGTCAGTAGTTAGGCCTGACTTTATATATCTTTTAAACATTTTTAAAGCTAGATTTCGACCGCACATTTGTGTGTGTTCATGTATGTGTTTTAAGAAATGTCACGTGCATTTCTCTTTTGCTGAAAACACTTTTCTAAACTTAAAAAGAATGCTCATGGAGAACATGGGACAGCATGCAGTTTGTTGTTTACCTTCTTTCTTTAAAAAAAATAATGATTAAGATAAAAAAAAGTTTAGGGTCAGCAGGGGAAAAGAGGATTGGTCGGGTTACCGTAGCCACAACTTGGTGAGTGTGTGTGTGTGACTAGTATCATTTTCTCACCCTGTCTTTGAAAAACAAAATGGCTGCAAAATATGCTAGTACAGGAAGCAAGCCTGGGTAATGCCCACCAAACTATGGCAAAACTACCACTTCTTTGCACACTTGCTGAAAGCAGCGCAGTAAGGAGTGTCTGTTTCGCTGATCAAACCACATGGCCCACTTATGGAATGGTAGTATTTGCTGGTAAACTCGTGTTGAGATGCTCTTGGGAACCATCTCTTTGTTGTGGACAAACCAGTCAAAGAGTGCCCCAGCCCAACACATGCAGATGTTTCGGAGCATGCCCAGACTCGGTGCCGTTCTTCCAGCTCATTTTCCTCCCCCTCTTTTCTGTGTGTGTGGACTGTTCCGTGTACACACCAAAAAACTGAAGCATCAGACGCCATTTTGATTTTGAGTGCTTACTATTGTCTTGTTTATTTAATGATTGAAGTAATTGCACCAGTGTGTGTGCATTTGACAAGACGAGGTTGTGAATGACCAGTGTAGTTTGTCTTGCTTTACCTGCACATATCATGTGAGCTAACAGGCCAGACACCTTGCTGTCTGGTGTGATGTTATGCAGCTGTGATAACGGTCAGTCTCTCTGCGTGTTTGTCTGGGAGAGGTGTACCACTGCACCTCTCCAGACACAGGTAAGGGTTCTGAGGCAGTATTTGCCATGATGTACTGGAGTTGCTTTTCATTCTCAATAAACGAAAAAACAAATCTTGTGGTCTTTAAATGTTGCACACACTCGCTCCCTTCCACATTTGTTTTTTCAGCGTTTGCTTTTTTTGTTGGTTGCTTTCTTGCTCTACCCCCCCCCCCCCCCCCCCAATGGGGTCGAGGTAAGGATTGACCCACCACGTCTCCCTACGCGGTTTGTAAGAGGCGAATAAATAGGGACATCGTGACGTGAATTGCACTTACTTGAAACTCTTCTAGTGATTTTCTTGCTTGGCCTTATATAGCCTACAAAGGCTGATAGGCTGTAAAACTCCATCCATCCATCCCCTCTCTCCCCCCCCCCCCCCCTTTCTCTCTCGCACACACACCAATCTGAAGTGAGTGACTTGTCTTGATATAGGAGGCTACATTGCCACATCTATGCAAATGGACAAACCATAAGTAATATTTTTAAGTGTATGAGAGTGTGTGTGTGTAAAACAGACACACACAGATGGACAGAAACGGATCCACAGACTTTTGTCATCAAACGTTGAAGTGGTCAAGAACACCTGGGCCAAATATCAGTGCAGAGGAATCACATAAACATATCTGTATAACAGGTATATGAATGTTTATGCCTGGGGAAAAAAACAAACCAGAAAGCCTCCCAACCTATTGCCCATCATCCAAAGTATAAATATATTTTGTATTCACCCCATCCACTTATTCCCTCATCTTTTACCCCAGCTACTCCTCGCTTTATGCTTCCATGCTTCTTTTGATGCTGTCAGTCTTGTGTAATTGAAAGTGCAGACAAAGCGTTGCAAGGCAGGGGAGACAATTCCTATGCGGGAATAGATTTGCCTCCCATTGATAGGCAAACCCCCACGCACCAGCTGGGTGGAAACAGTATCCGTGCTTCTCGAGGTTAGAAATGATACTAATCTTCTCCATGTCCTGTAATTAAGTTGTTGTGAATGCCCTCCAACTATATTAGGAGGAACAAAAGACATAGTAAAGCACCTTTACTAGGTATGTATGGTCTTTTTAGTATGTGTCTTCATTCTTTGTTCATAAAAAATTGGGGACTCCCTTTTCAGATTTCTGTAACGGAGCTAAGCCAATAGCAGTGGAATATCACACAAATGCGCACATGCATGCTCATGCATACCGGCAGGCACACAGACAGGAACATGCACACCATAGGCATGTAAATACAAAGTCTGTGTAAACATTTATTCATTAACAAGACATTACATGAACACTTCAATAAACGATCTGAATATGCTCTTATCACACCACTCAACTACTTGAGTACAATATTCATTCTCAAGCTCGCATCCACATATAACAGACTACAACAAAGAAACACTACTCATATCTGGAAAATGTACATACAGAAGTGGAAAACAAATCAACCATAACCTCATCAATATATTACAAAGTTTGCTATGAAAAGAAAGGACCTAGTCTAATTCACATGTAAATATCCTCGTGGAAAATGGACAGAAATGTTTGATAAACATAGTTTACAACATGGCATTATTATTTTCTGCCAATAACCATTTTCACACAGCAAGCATTACAATCCACTTTCAGATATAAATGAGAAAAAGAAAGAGGATCTTGATGGCAATCCTTGAATGAACAAGTCAAAAGTTATGCACAAAATGCTGTTATGTAGAAGTATTTAAGAAGAAGACAACCAAAAAATCAATCTGTTAGATGTTGAAAAAAAAGTTAAAACTAACAACAAAAATGATGGATCTCTCTCCCTCCCAACACCCCCACCCCCCAAAAAAAAGAAGACAATGAATGACTAAACAAAAATGTGCAAAGACCACCTCAACAAGCAAATCCACAACCGAAACTGAAAAGAATCGAGATAGTTATGCAGACACAATGTGTGTGTATGTGTGTGTGTGAGAGAGAGAGAGATACACACACATACAGACAGACAGACACGTAGGCTTACAGAAAGACAGATGGACACATGCATACATATATACACACACAAACACATACAGATGGACACACGGACAGACATCTGCTGGCTGTAACGGCGATTCCTTTCCCAGCCTAGCGCTGCAAGCTGAGATTCTATCTTGTTCTCTGTCGCCATCCATTCTGTATGAAAGACGCCTAATTCAAACAAGGCATGCAGACTCGGAGGAATGCTGAAGAGCATGGAAAAACTGGAAACTCAAGGTGAGATTTTGGACCATAAATAAAATGAAAGAAAAGAAGAAAAAAGAATACAAAGAAAACCCACATGGAAATAAAATGTGTGGAGTAGAAAGAAACACACACAAATCTTTTAGTATTTGTCTGATGCAGACAGAGTGTTGTTTTGCTTTCAGCAAGTCACCACCAACAAACAAACAAAAAGCAATTTGCAACAACTGGTCCCTCACCTAATGAACACACTATTACTTCACAGGTACAATTAAGTCCCTCAGTGATAACATCACTCTTAACAACAGCTGGGAATAACCATTATCCTCCGTCACATAAACCAAGCTCAGAAAAACCCAGAATCTTTACTTGTACAGAAAGTCTGGAAGCCCAAATATGTAAACATATTGCTGTCAACATGAAATGTTTGACAGCAAATATATTAGCCAACACTTTGATCATGCATATCATTTGTTAGTTTTAGATAGCAGAGATGCAAGAATATTGAAAATCAATCCAGAGAAGTGAAATAAAGGCAACTCCATATACGGCAAAAAATGGTACATGGTGCAGTAACAATTTCAAAAACAAAAGGTTTTGATGGTGAGAACAAGGAAACACAATCTTCTGACTCTTGAGAACTGCAAGACTTGCTGGTGCTAATTTTTCTGTGAGCTTGCCCATAATCTGCTGTGAAAGAGCTGTAAGTAAACCAAGTACGGAAGGAGATGGTAATTTAACATGCTCACAGTTGACAGTGCCAACCTGCACAAGCAACATGAGAAGAACTGGCATTATGTAAGTGCTACGAATTTAAATTAAAACTTGTCCTGTAAACATTCTGTTTGCAAACTTAACAATGATACTTGATGCAAAGATTAAAATTTTCTTTCCCTGTTCATTTCTTCACCATTCCTTACTTCACAGAAGTAGACCAAAGATCCTTTCTTGTATGTTCAACAGGTAATGTAACACCTGTGTGTGTGGAAGAAGTGAAGCAATTGGCAAAACATCATAACACATCTTCAAATGAAAAACTCCAAAACCTGATATCAATGTGTCTAGCTTTATCATACATTCAAAACACACGAGCCCCATTAAAAAGACACTGCAGATGGTTCTAATTTCTTACAACATCCAACACACCTGAAAAACATTACTCTGCCAATCATGCACACTTTTTGATTATAGCTTTCGCTATGGGCAATACAATCAATATGCATACATCAGACCATCACAATTCCACAATCTCTGCAAACAAGTGTTAAAAAAACCCACACCAACCCACCCAAAATAAAAAACCAAACAAAACAAAAATTAAAACAAAACCCTAAAGTTGTATAACATTCCGATCTGTTAACTGACACTGTGAAATTACCTCCACACACTGTTCCCTCTTCTTCCCTTCCTAGCTGACATGAGCCACTACTGGCTGCACACTCTACACATGGAACATCAACACCAAGGCACAAATCCAATCCTCATCAACCCAATCCACCACTGCCATTCAACACTGACAAAGCTGAGGCATGTTCCCCCAGCCAATTGATTGCTAGCAAAGCTAGTCTAAGGCAAACAAAAGGAATTATTTGGTTTGCTGGGGAGTGACCACTGTAATCATATGCAATGTCAAATCAGCCCATTCTTGATATAAAACAATCTTCAAAACCGTCTGCATTTTGTCGCCATCTTGTCACTGACTTCCATTTCCTCCATCAGCAAACACAGTAAGTCTACTTGCTGGCATGACAGTCATGTCTGATCGATTCTAGGACACATGCCTCAGGTGCATGTATGTGTGTAAGTTTTTTTCCTCCCTTTCTCTGCTGCAGACAGAGATGCTACCAAAACAAATGCATTGCGCAGGAAATCATTGGCTGAGAAGTAAAGATCAATAGTAACAATGTAGTCTTACCGAGGAGGTGTCTTCTTGGAGAAGTTAAATTTAGCATATCCAAGTCATGAAAACCATTGAAGTAGAGGCTGTCACATAATACAGAGATTCTCACATAGAAAACACATCCTTACAGCAGCTCATTGCTGGTGCAAGAAAGAATGCAAAATGCTAGAGAGGATTGCATGTATGGTCAAGCTGCTGGTCAACAAATGCCATTTTGAAGAGCATCAGCAACACTGCTACAGGACAAGAGAAAATCTTCCTTCCCCATGATGGCATGTTCTTGACAAACTTAATGTACATAGAGTTTACCTTCATCCGTTATATCAGAATGATTCATGGTAAACTTGGTTTTTGTAATTTAACCATAAGCACTGACAAAATAACTGACAACAAATCTACATCACTGCAACAGTTAACATTACTGTGGCAAATAAATTAACTTTTTTCTCTCCATTTCTCACCCTAGAGAAGTCAAAATGAAATTTATTTTCTGCTATGCTGCCCATGAAAATAACAGTCCATAAAATACTTCACTGATGCAAACTGGTCTATTTAAAACCATTTGGACCATAATTCTTACCCATAATTTCTTTGATGAAAAAGGTTGAGCTTTCAGCCAATTTGTACATGTATATCATAGGGACTCTTCACTACCTGAAAATGATGAAAACTTTTCACGCAAAATTATAAAATAGAGGTTAGTTAATAAAATTTTGATTTGAATAACAATGAATTAAAAAAAGTTTTTGAACAAGCATGAGCAAAATCAAACTCAGTCATTGTTCCATTTGCTCTTGAGACGAGTACACATCCAGGCTGCATTTGGTAAGATCAGAGGAAAGCAAAATTTCTCTCAAACAAATTTGCTGATCACACAGAGACAGTAAAAATTAATAAAGTAATAAATAAAACTTAAATTCCAGCAAAGCAAAAATGAGCACAAATGTTGTTAAAAGGTTAAAAGGACAGTTTCTCTTTTTTGTACAGATGGCAAATTGGATGCCACAAGGAAGTGACTTGTAAGTCTACGGATGGGACTCATGACCAAGAGAATCTACGTGGAATGCAACCATCCAGCTAATAACTTAGAGTCATGCTGGTCTCAACCAGGAATGAGGTTGCAGGAATGAGAAATTTCTGCCTTACAATTCTGTATTCAGTCTTGTTTTTGTAAAGTTCATGTACGTCTAGCTTGCTTTAAGCTCCGTCGTTAAGATGAAATTGCTTGTGTGGCCAATGATGTAGAAACCCCAACTTTCAGTGCCCGGGACAGAAAGTACAGCTTTCTTCTATTCAGCATGTTTGCCTGCAATCTCTCAATTTTGCACCCATCTGGCCTCTCTTCAGACATCGCTCTGTAGTAGCAATGAAATCAATTGAGAAATATCCTGTTTATCATTCATAAAAGAACAGCTTAATCTTTTAAGGTCATACAGAACACGCAAGTTACTGTCACTTTTCAAAATTGAAAGTGAAAATCACACCACTTAACAACTATCCACAGCAAACATTATCAACATTCATGGAAAAGAAAACAAGTTTCAAATCTGGAAAATAATCATAATATATTACACACAATGAAAGGTAGAAAGAGTGTGACATAATGGTCCCAACAAAATGCCTACAACAAACAAAAGCACAATAAAATAGTGATCAAACAAACTTGAAGCAATGGTGGCGATATAAATTTCATCTGTTGTATTGTACAGATCATCAATAACCCTTTCAAAGAACACAAATGTGCCTCATCCAGGTATTACTAGTAATAACTGACCAGTTTGACCAGCTGCTGCTCCAACCCACAAAAACAGCAAACTTGACAAAGAAACTTCCCAGCTCTCAGATGAGGTAGCTATGTTCACCGGCACTATTGACAGACCCAGAGCTGGAGCAAAATGAAACCAGACCAGTCACTTCCAGTCAATGTACTCCAGAGGTGTGCCAAGCATAGGGAGTTGCCATTTGGCCAGCAGTATAATGTTTTGACACTTTGGAAAATCCCCTCCACCAGCTGCAACTACCATTTGCATTCAAGGCTAAAAGTGTTCAAGATCTCAACATGTTTCCATACACCTGCCCTCTTTCACTACATCCACTGACAAAACTTATCAATGTAGTGAAATGATGCATGCAAGGATTTAAGATGATAGACCAACTTTTTATTCAACATAATGCTATGTTATTAAATTTTTATGAACTACACGTGTGCAGCAGACTTTCATAGATCGTTCACTATGTTGCCCCAATAGGGTCCTCCTGTTTATACTTGATCAGATCAAAGAGTAAGTATCATCTTGGGGCATTCCAATTAAGCCTGAAAGAAAGGAGTTCTCATAAAAAATAGCAATTTCTCTCTGAATTTGATCCCCCACCCCCACCCCCAGGAATAATGAAAATATCATAAAAATTGTGAAATGTTAACTCATTAAGGCTGATAACATCTTAGAATTAATGAAAAGTGGAAATAACTATTCCTAAACAACATCAAACAAAAAATTTTAACAGACGATCATGATTCATTGAAACCATTCCAGTTGATGATTTGCAACATTAACTGCAAAATTCAGAAAGAAATTAGCTTATGCTACAATACTTATATTATTTTTTAAAAGACTGGGATACGCACCTCCTCATTTTGTCTCCAAGCAAAATCCAAGAGAGTACAGGTAATTTCAGGCTTCACATGAACTGCTTTCATACATTCAAGCATAGACCTACGTGAGTTGCCTACAGCTGTGCCTCTCTCATGTGTGCAGCTCAAAAACACAGCAGCACTGTGGACATCTTTGGCATTATCACAGGTGAAACATACGAGGTGGCAAGGATGGCCGGGTCAGGAACAAAATCAAACATTGATGATGTCACACATCTTCCTCTATCAATACAATGGCCTGGAAATACCTGATGCAAGCCGTATACTTACTGTAGATGTTTATGAAAGATAAGGAAATAATGAAAATGAGAAAGAGAAGGGGGAAATGCTATGATGATACATCTTAGAGCAAAATTGGTGGAATTTTCTTTCACATTATATTTTACTTACTGGTAGAGACCAGTTGTGAATGCACTCATGCACAGAACACCACAGGATAATCTAGCCCAATGATGCAGTCAGCAACTGATCATTCTCTCCAGTGATTCTATTTTTTTCTTCCAAAGACTCCTTCATGAACTTCTAACACCTCCTCACTCATCTACTTCCAGGCAAAAATGCTGAAAATGGTGATGAAAATGTAATTTTTCAACCACTTCAAAATCCCTTGAGCTCACACATCAAACAATCTCTACTGTTTTTCTTTCAAAAACATAAAACCCCGACACCATGAACCGTTAGAGGATTTTCTCTGTGTGTGTGTGTGTGTGTGTGTGTGTGTGTGTGTGTGTGTGTGTGTGTGTGTGTGTGTGTGTGTGTGTGTGTGTGTGTGTGTGTGTGTGTGTGTTGTCTTCCAGCACGCTTACCGGGTAATCTCTCATGATGGACAAGCAACTGTCAAACCACCAAAACCTCAAACACCAAAGTCGTTCTACATTTCCACACTACGGAAGCCAATGTAACCAACACTCCTGCTACCGCTTGATGTTGAAAAAACGCTCCTCTAACACATGAACCAGACGGTCTCTCATGATGGACTTAAAGTTCTCATACCACTGCACCAATTTCTGGCGTCGGGCCACCTTGTCTCTGGGAGATATCTTGGCCTCAGCAGCCAGAATCCCTGGGAGCTCGGACCAGTCTTGTACCCAGAGAACAGGGGCGTGGAACTCTTTCAGTAAGCGCAGAGGGGGAGCAGGGTTGGAGGGCAGGTTGGGGGAGGGACCACACCTTCCAGGTGTCATGACGTCTTCTATGACGGGTACGGAGCCATAGGCCATGGCCTCGTACAGACGGTAGCACTCAGAGTTGACCCCCACAGGGTGAAGGGTCAGGTCACTGTTCCTCAAAGCGTGCAGGTACTCATGCTTGGTGTCTTCCGTCTCCTGGGGCAGCCACCTGGCACACACAGGTGAGTGAGTAGAATGAATACAGGGAGGATGCAAGAAGTCGAAAAGCTGTAGATGGTGGACTTTGGTAAGAAGAAGTACGATAGAGGTTGAACTGCAGTGGTGTGGATGTGTGTATGTGTGCGTGTGTGTATGTATGTGTGTGTGTGTGTGTGTGCATGCGTGTATGTGCTTATGTGTGTGTGTGTGTGTGTGTGTGAGAGAGAGAGAGAGAGAGAGAGAGAGAGAGAGAGAGAGAGAGAGATTATTGATTAAACTTTATTTTTCAAGAGAAATACATGAATTAGGCATAACTGCCTATCTTACATCCAGCCCTTGTTAAAACAAGAAAACAAACAGACAAATCCAATCCCATCCCCCACCCCTACCCACCCACCCACCCTCTAACCCACACAAAATCCACACAATAACACATGTTACAATCATTTCATGGTAACGAATTACCACGTTGAAAATAGCCACAAAGTGAATTTAGAATAAGATGAAAGTATCTAGGATGACTGCATAAGAAAAGTATGTAGTTTTAATTTAAATTTCTCTAAAGATTTCGCAATTTTTAGAGAATTGGATAGTGTGTTCCATATAGTAGCCCCTGAATAAGATAGGCTATGTTTAAACAAATAAATCCTAGGTTGTGGTATTATAAAGTTATGTACACGAATATTTGAATGTTGGAATAAGTTTATCAAATAATCAGGCACATCACAATCATTTATTCTTTTCATTAAGACACATGTATTGAATTGTAAATGCTTATGAAAAGGCAATATGTTAAGTCAAGTTAGCGTCACTACAGCCATCCCCATTTGTTGACGCATAATTAACGTGAGATAAGATATGAGCATGGAAGAAGATTTTGCAAGTTTGAACGTCAACAATATGTCTTAATTAGGAGAGAAGAAATAAATTAATTGATTTTTTTAAACAAATATAATCAATGTGTGATTGCCATCCTAAATGATCATCAATTATTACACCAAGAACTTTGTGCTCAACAATTTTTTCGATTCTCAAAGAATCAAGAACAAGAGGAAGAGATAAAGGATATAGTTGATGTTCTTTTCTCGTAGTTATCACCATATTTTTCGTTTTGGAAGGATTAATGACCATATGATTCGAAGAGCACCAGGAACGTATTTCATCCAGGCTCCCTTGAAGTTTTACTGCCACACATTCAGTCCTGACACCTATAGGTTGAAAGTGTTACATCATCAGCAAACATATCACATGTAACCTCTTTATCAAAGATATGTAATGGTAGGTCATTGATGAATAGGCAGAACAAAAGAGGACCTAAGACAGAACCTTGTGGCACACCCACTTGTAAATGGCCACAAAAAGAAGCATGTCCATTGAAATAGACATACTGCTGTCTGTCTTTAAGAATGATTGAAAGAATTTCACAGTGTTACAACCATTTAGATATTGTGATAATTTTTCAATTAAAATGTCATGATGAGCCATGTCAAACGCTTTCTTTGGATCAAGAAAGATGGAACCAATCAACTGTACCTATTAATAGCACATAGCCAAGAATCAATCAATCGAGTTAATGCTGTGTGGCAAGAATGTTTTGGCCAGAAACCCGATTGAAGAGAATAAAGTAGATCATGTTGATCCAGATATGCCATCAAATGCTTGTGAACATGCTTTTCAAGTGGCTTTGATAGTATAGAAAATATTGAAATGGGTCTAAAACCATCAATATTCAAAGGGGTCTTCATTTTTGGTAAAGGAATAACTTTCGCTATTTTCCATTCATCAGGGAACGTGTGATTGATGATACACAAGTTATATATATGAGTGAGAAATTCAATAGAAATTTTCAAAATGAAGCTGTTAATACCATCATGTCCAACTGATTTCTTATTCATCTTCTCAAGAAATATGCCAACTTCATGAATGCCAAGAAGTGGTATCTAAAATTCTTTAGACTCTGACAATATTCCTGTGCAAAAATCACTCAAAATCAATTCTCCGGAAAGGTTACTTTGCACATTGACAGTCTGTAATAGTTTTTGGGCCACATACAGAAAGTGAGCATTGCATTCATCAACATTAACTGTCAAAGATGCTACAGCAGATTTAACTTTGTTTCGATTAGTAAAGGTATTGATGTCTTTCCACACCGAAGCCATGAGAGAGAGAGAGAGAGAGAGGGATGGTACGTCCTTTCTTCACTAGTAAGAATGTAGAAGCCAGCCATGCTTCAAATAAATGTAGTTATTAGAGAATCAGCAATGCCTAGGAAATAGTTTGTTGTGGAAAAAAGGTGTACAGCCACTGAATGAGAATGATTTGACCTTGACAAAATTTTGACATTGATTACGTTATACACTGTTTGACGGCGTCATATTGAGTGTTGGACAACGTCGTATGCAGTTCTGCCCCGAGTTGCGAAGTGGCGGCGCTTTAAGGCGATCGACAGCGCTTGCGCAGAGAAACGCTTCGCTAAATTTCCCGCTCATCACCGCTTGCAACCGCTGACGAAGTCTCCGAGGGAGGCGCTTAGTTTGAAAGCGAAGATGAGCGCCGCAGTTTGCGGATTTTGTTTTGCGACTGGATATCTTTTTTACTGCTTTGTGCATGTCTCAGAGGAGAACTTGTTGATGAGTGGTAAGTTTTCAAAAGCATTTCTCATTACATTTTCGTGTATTTCAGGCAGAATAACCTCTCTGTGTTTGAATGAAACTGGTAAATTGTCGGTCATGTCAGGATGTGTTTGTCAACTGGGGGACTCTCAGCGTCCCGCGTGGATTTTGCCGGCAGTGAATGGGGCTTGATTTTCATTTTTGTTGTGGTTGAGGTGGAAAAACAGAAAGGTTTTGTGTACGATCAGCATCTGCAATCTTAGCATCCTACTCTAAGTGGAAGGGGAAGTCCGAAGTGGTATTGTTATTTGACTAGAAACTGTAATGATGTATGGCAGCATCAGTGATTCACAAGCCGACAATATTTATTTTGACTATTGTTTAAGTTTTCCATGCGTTACTGTTGCCTCTACAATACATAAAATACATACAGAAAATTCATAAAAGTGGTTATTCATACAACATAGATCTAATGTTAGAATCCACCAACATAACAATGTACATGTTTTAGATTCTTAACTTAAAAGTTGGGAAGTTTGCATGAAGAAATTGTCACGACTCAGTTTTTTTTAATTATTTATTTCTTTAGGAATTTATAAAGAGAAATGTGGTGGCATGTGGTGGTACTTTAAGTCCACCTCGCCCTATCTACCTTTAAGTGTTTTGCAAGGTCAGCACTTGCTGACTAAGCATAATCCAGAACGTTTTGCATGTGCTATTTAGTTCTGCAGTGGCTCGAGCAGAGCATTCTTTTCGTGCATGATTGGATTGATTAACGTTCCGCGTCACTTATTAATAGGGAGGAGTATAATAGATTGAAGGAAATGATAATTGACTAAGAGCTTTTTATGTGTAAGCCCGGTGTGGGTGGTTTTTGTTTAAAGAAAAGATTTCTGATTAGTAATAGACAATCATAGTAGCGTCCTCTGCAAACTGAAATTCACTTCGCGGTGAGGAATTCTTGCATTCTACGTCACACTTTGTGCTGGCACGTCACATCCGGTTGTCTGCGATGTGAAATTCGCAGGTTTTGCCCATACCAAAGACCCTATACAATAAGATGGTTCATCCGGCACTCGGCCTATATAAAACATGATGACGGAGCCGACCGTGGCGCCCCAAGCGGAAACGGTGACGCTCGAGTCAAGGAAGACAACTTCCACATACCGCGTCAGCATAACAATTTACAGTGGATCGTGGAATCCTCTTATTGTGAACTTCAATTGAGGGACAGGAAATAATTTTCACACTAAGCGGAATGTCACATTAAGAGGGTTGATTTCAGTCATACAATGAACTGAAGGGAAATTAAAAGGTTGTGGCTATTTCAGACACTGACTATAGAGCGAGCGCACTGCTTAATATTACATTACTCGTTCGTCGTACCTCGAGCTTTTTCTGAACTCATCTTGGACAATTTTTATGCGAGATTTTAAATCAGACAAACATGAAAACCTTACTCCAACTAACTTTCAAAGAAGCCATTCCCGAATAATGAGGAAGTAAACACAGTATCTGTAGGCCTACTTTTGCTGGCCGAGCCGCTCGATGCGATAGTAGCGAGATAGAAGGATTTACTGAGTACGGTCATGGCTCATGCCGTGTAATTTTATGTTTATTACTATAGAATTGCATAGATCTACTGTAGTAGGGAAACACAAACAGATATTGTAAGCCAAAAAAAATGCAGATTTCATGATTTCCGTATTGCTTGCGGTGAAAATAACTTGCCGTGTAAACAGCCTGCATGGTCACTAGATACACATTCACGTGCAAATAGCCTGGGCACTAGATACACGGTCACGTGCAAATAGACAACCAAATTAAAAACTGTTCACAATAACAGGAAAACCACAATAACAGAGTTCACTATAAGTGGACTCCACTGTATCAACAAATTTAATAGAAAACTACATAACTAGTTTTCAACTTCAATAATGCTCATCTCCACAAAGCGAGTTGCCATGTGTCAACTGTCATGTTTGTAAAACCTACGTGCTTGCATTTTATTATGCTAGCTTTCCGGCATAGTGTTTGTAAGTTTTGTTTATCTTTATGACCTTTTTTTTCATTCCTGCTATGATCGGTTGCGTTTATTCATTGCGATGAAATGTTTTGGCCACTATTATTCACTATAATAAATTCCACATGCATCATTAATTTAATACTCATCAACATTTTCGCAAACAAAAATTGTATGAATTCAGTTGCCAAAACTCTTCAACTCTGATTCAGAATCACTCAATTGTGATCAAGCCTCAAGGCGATATTTATCATCTAACGTGAATCATTCATTATCAAGACTGCTGAATAAGACTGAGGTGCTGACGTGACTAAATCAGCAGATTTTCGAAAACAAATATCGGCACACCTACAAAAGCAAAAGCCACAAGCTTCCTCCACCAGTTCAGCAGATTTAGATTACACTTCAAGTTCTGTATTTTATTGCGCTTAGCTCAAAACACATTTATATAATCATTACTTACCTCTCTTTATTTTTCCACGGAAAACGAAAAAACGACTTCTGTGGACACGCATAGCGCGAGTTAACACAGTTATTCGCACTGCAATGGTCACCTCCTTGATTTCTTCTTCGTGGTCGACATTTTTGACCGGCTAATCACGACTACGACTTCTGTGGACACGCATAGATGAGTTCAGAAAAAGCTCGAGGTACGACGAACGAGTAATGTAATATTAAGCAGTGCGCTCGCTCTATAGTCAGTGTCTGAAATAGCCACAACCTTTTAATTTCCCTTCAGTTCATTGTATGACTGAAATCAACCCTCTTAATGTGACATTCCGCTTAGTGTGAAAATTATTTCCTGTCCCTCAATTGAAGTTCACAATAAGAGGATTCCACGATCCACTGTAAATTGTTATGCTGACGCGGTATGTGGAAGTTGTCTTCCTTGACTCGAGCGTCACCGTTACCGCTTGGTGGCGCGCGTGACCCTAATTTCGCCGGAAGTGACCGGATGAACCATCTTATTGTAGAGGGTCTTTGCCCATACGTACTTCGTGAAAACAGACAATTAGCCGAACTCCTTTTCGTTGAGTATTTTTGCATTCTTCAGTTGTCCTAACGTTACTCTAATCACAAAGAAAATGATACCATGTCGTTTCAACTGCTGATTTGTAAAATGAAAGGGCTTGACTGACAAACAGTAAACATTTCAGGCATAGTTTTAGCGACCAACTGGTTGTTGGCCTACAAAGGACTAGCGACCCAAAAGATGTCACGCTTCACGTTTAAAATTGCTCGATTTTCCTAACTAGTTAATCAAAACATCAAGTTATGCGATGCTTGCCTTATTTCATGAGTAAATGGAAAGTGTGGTGCTAAATGTATGGTTATTTAATCGTCAGACGGCTATTTTGTGACCCAAATTCGATTCCCTTCATCGTGATCGTGTCAACACTTCGTCTGCTGTTCTATTCGACATAAGAGATACGAAGTTCGTCACTTTCTTGTGATGCGCGCGCACCCTGATTTAGATACGAATTTCGCCACTGCGAAGTGGATTTCAGTTCGTGGAGGACGCTACTATGATTGCCTAATGTTTCCCCTGTGGGTTCGGGGTAAGAGCCGGCCCACCGCGTCTCTCTGTGCGTTCATGAGAGGAGAGTATCTAGGAACACCGAGGCTGAGTTAGCGTTTGCTCTGGACTGGTATAGTGATTTTCGTGCCCGACAGCCTTGCATGGCCTAAGGGGGCTGATGGGCCGAGTGCTTCATCTATGCAGTCCAGACTGTTGTTTGCAGTTGCATGGAGTGGAGGTAGAATTGATGGACAGAAGCGTAATAAGTACGATGTTTGAGCCGCTGGGCAAGTTTTAAAGGGTTTTCATTTGTAACGGTTTTCTTTTCTTCTTTCCTTTTCGTTTGTGTGTTCAGTTAGTGAGATTGGTTTGTCAAAGATGTTTGAGTAATTGAGTCGATTGTTTTGTTTTCGGTTTGTGGCGTCATTGTCTTTAAATGTGATTAGTGACTGAGGAAGGAAATTCCCCTTTATTTATTATTTTTCACTGTCCGGTTGGTGTCGAGCCACGTTCCACCCACCCCAACCGTGACAGATGGGGGTTCGTTCGGGAGTCCTTCCACGAAATCAGTCACTAATCTTGTGTTGTCTTGCGTGACTTGTAATTGTAAATCAATGTAAATTTTTTTAGCTCTGGTTTATTTTACTAAGTTTCTATGCTACTTTGCTGCGCATGTCGCTGCCGGTTTTGTTTTGTCAGCAAGGAGATCTGTGCTGTACAGGTTTTGAGGCTGGGTCGGTCTGTCGAGTTATTTTATTTTGGTGCCCTGTGTTGGGCGTTACTGATCACAAGGAAGTGACAGTGTTTGGTCTTGCTGGGGCAGACTTGGATGGTTGCTGTTCACTGGGTTAGGTGACAGCACTGGGTCTGGGCAGACCAGGTTTCTTTTTGTTGTGGGTTGGTGTCTCTCCTGGTGTTAGAGGCATGGTTAGGAGCAGTCGTGAGGACGTTCCTGGGGGTGCTGTGGTCACCTGTTCAGACTGTATCCATAATCTTAAGCCCTTCTGGCAATGTCTGTCTTTCACCCAGCTTTTTTGTTTGAGGGGTCTGGGAAGTAGCTCCCCACCTCTTGGTTTCTTTTGTGAGGGGTCTGGGAGGTAGCTCCCCACCTCTTGGTTTCTTTTGTGAGGGGTCTGGGAGGTAGCTCCCCACCTCTTGGTTTCTTTTGTGAGGGGTCTGGGAGGTAGCTCCCCACCTCTTGGTTTCTTTTGTGAGGGGTCTGGGAGGTAGCTCCCCACCTCTTGGTTTCTTTTGTGAGGGGTCTGGGAGGTAGCTCCCCATCTCTTGGTTTATTAGTGTTGTTTTGGGGTGTCTGGGAGGTAGCTTCCCACTTCCATTGTTTTCCGTTCTTTTTGGGTTCTCGGGGTTAATACTTTTCTTTATTTGTGTACGAGACTCTACGTTTGTACGAGAAGCAAGTTATGGTGTCGCTGGTTGTTCGTTTTTTTGTTATCTGTTGACAGGCATGTGTAAATCTAATGGCCGGCATGTGTAAATCTAGTGACAAGCGTGTTTAAATATAGTGACAGACAGGTATAAATCTGTCGACAGACCCCTAGCGGTCCTTTTCGTTTTAGAAGGAAAGAGTTAGGATTGGACTGAGTCGTTCTGAGTTTATCGGCTTAGACGGTACAGTCTAATCCGGGGGGGAGGGGGGTGTCTGTCACTACTCAGTTTTTTTAAATTTATTTCTTTAGGAATTTATCAAGATAAATGTGGTGGCATGTGGTGGTACTTTAAGTCCACCTCGTCCTATCTACCTTCAAGTGTTTTGCAAGGTCAGCACTTGCTGACTAAGCATAATCCAGAACGTTTTGCACGTGCTTTTTGGTTCTGCAGTGGCTCGAGCAGAGCATTATTTTCGTGCATGATTGGATTGATTAGCGTTCCGCATCACTTATAAATAGGGAGGAGTATAATGGATTGAAGGAAATGATAATTGACTAAGAGCTTTTTATGTGTAAGCCCGGTGTGGGCGGTTTTTGTTTAAAGAAAAGATTTCTGATTAGTAATGTGTCCCCTGTGGGTTCGGGGTAAGAGCCGGCCCACTGCGCCTCTCTGTGCGTTTCATGAGAGGAGAGTATCTGGGAACACCGAGGCTGAGTTAGCGTTTGCTCTGGACTGTTATAGTGGTTTTCGTGCCCGACAGCCTTGCATGGCCTAGGGGGGCTGATGGGCCGAGTGCTTCATCTATGCAGTCCAGACTGTTGTTTGCAGTTGCATGGAGTGGAGGTAGAATTGATGGACAGAAGCGTAATAAGTACGATGTTTGAGCCGCTGGGCAAGTTTTAAAGGGTTTTCATTTGTAACGATTTTCTTTTCTTATTTCCTTTTCGTTTGTGTGTTCAGTTAGTGAGATTGGTTTGTCAAAGATGCTTGAGTAATTGAGTCGATTGTTTTATGGTTTCGGGTTGTGGTGTTATTGTCTTTAAATGTGATTAGTGACTGAGGAAGGAAATTCCCTTTATTTATTTTTTCACTGTCCGGTTGGGGTCGAGCCACGTTCCACCCACCCCAACCGTGACAGAAATGTGCAGACATCTCTCACTTTGGTGCTGGGATGCTAACTTTTTAAAATTAATTTTGTGTGTGTGTTTGTTTTTGCACTACTTGCATTGATCAATTTGATGTTCATGGATCTGGCATTGCGATGTTTTTTTTGCAGAGAATGGAGGGAACCATGTGGCAGGGCTTGCCATAGCAAAGGCAGCCCACATGGGCATTGGAATAAGTGCCCACGGCATTCTGGTGGAGTGCAAGATGGTCGGCATCCAAGGCCTGGATGGGAATGTCGTTGTTGGGGCAATTTTGGAGTCAGCCATGGCTAAGGATGTTGCACCGCCAGTGCAAATTTCCAGCAGCCAAGAGCGACCACCGTCACGTGACAGTGGTGCCCCACCATCACCTGCCACCCTGTCAAGCAGTGCCGGTTCAAGGGCTGCTACCCCACTGCCATCGCTATCGAGTGTCCCGGGTAATCTGGGATGACCCGATAAGGCAACACAATATGTTATCACCTAACTTTAAAGAAAATGGTCAACCTTATCATATTGCGTCCTATCATACTGTCAAGCTCTGTAGAACAAGCTTGACTAGATCTTACAAACATGTGACTAAGGATTTAGTAAGCTTTGTATTTATCTCCTATGGTCCTGCAGTGTCGAAAAATGTTCTTCCTGCCCTGTCTTGAAACATCCAAGGTCTACTGCTTTTTAGGTGATTTTATGTACCTAGTTTTATGAATGTGGGATGCGTTTAGCTTGTAATTGTGAAACATGAATCAAAATTATCTTGTTTTTGGTCAGCGGTATGTGAGGAGAATATGTAGACATTTTCCTAGTATGCCTTGTACGTTTGGGTTCGTCCGAAGGAAGCACTGATATCACTGTAGCTGTTCAGGTCACTAAAGCTAGCGTTACAGTAATTTTAATTGCAGATGCATAGACCTTGGGTAGTTCAGCGTCCAAAGAAACTTGGGATGAATGCCACGGTTACTGAAAATTGTTTGAAAACACTTTTTACTGCAGCAGTGCTAAATGTCTTGTCATCTTGTTACTGCTTCAAATATCTATTGTTATATGTGTTTGTGTGGTTTTTGTTTGTTTGTTTGTTTAAAAAAAATTAATATCTTCATCAGCCACAATGACATGGACACATGAGGCCATCCTCCTGCTTATCGAAAAACACCTCCGGAAGAAGGAGCTCTTTGCTTCGTCCACCTGGTGGCAGCTGCTGTCAGGGAAAAAGGCCATCGGGGTGCCACAGCTGATGGATGCGACAAGAAGTGGCGCAACTTAAAAACCAGGTGCGTTGTGTTTTTGTTTTTGTTTTTGTGTGTGTGTGGATTTTTTGTTGCTATTGCATTATGGTTTTTTAGTATTAATTTTTCTTTGATGTTTGTTTGCTTAATCCTTTACCCCCTGAAGCACTTAGTGACCTCACCTTCTAGGGTGGCTTAGAAGTGCTTGGTGTATCTGCTCAACGGCATGCTTGCAGCGCAGCGCAAAGTTTGAATGTCTTTCCATCTTTATGTGTTTGCAGTAGTTGAACAAGTTTTTCTTCTTTGCTGTTTAAAATTAAGACCTGCGTCTGTGCCGATTAGTATTGAAAATCCAATAAATGGAGTGTTGATTTTGCCAAAATTCCCTTCATTTTATGCAGGTTTTAAGGATAATCTTGAAATTTATATTTGTGTCATGTTTGCATTGTCTAGTCTCATGCCTGATTCTTAGACCAATGAAAACATTTCCTGGCACAGTTTTCTGGACACAGATTTATAATTTACCAGCGTTTCAGGCAATGTACATGTATAATAATCTATGAATTTTGTTGCAGCTACAAGAACAACAGAGAAAAGGCAAAGAAGTCTGGTGCGGGCCGAATCACCTGGGCCTACTACGACCTCATGGACGACCAACTGTTCCATGACCCTGGTATCCAGCCCAGTCGGACTGCTGGCTCGTTGCGTGGTGGTGAGTAATCTGTGCTGCAATTTTTTTCTCGTGGCTTGCCAGCTGGGATGGGTGTTCGGCAACAAGAATGTTAAACCTCACAGTGATGATTTTACACTTTGCTCTCTGAATGCAGTAATACTATATAATCACATTCCAATGCTATTGTGTATGCCAGAGTTGCATTATTGATAAACTAGGCTCACAAGTCTTTAAGTTACTTGTGGGGTAATATTAAAATAATAATTAAATGACATCAAAATGTGGGAGTGGTTCAACAAAAGGTAGCCCCAAGAAGTCATGATAACCTCTTGAAGTGTTAGGAGAAATCTGGGTGATCGGGACCAGCTTTGCTGATTTTAAGCATGTATGAATGACGGTCATAATTCCTTTCACCATTTTGTTTTCGTTTTGATAAATAGTTTTTGCCTCATCTTTAGTACATGCAGACTGAAATCGTAGGTACAAGTAGTATGTGACTGTTTCATGGAATTTTTTCTTTCACCAATTGAGATCATTGTAAATTTAGGTCTGTGCACTGGCAGTCATGTCTGATTTTTGAATCGCATGCGAAGCAAAAGTGAGTCTATGTACTCACCCGTTTCGGGCGTCCGGGCGTCCGAAAACTTTAACGTTGGATTTTTCTCAGAGACTATTAAGTCTATCAATACCAAATGTGGCATGATGGTGTATGATGACAAGGCCTCAAAAAACATACATAGTGACTTGACCTTGCTTCAAGGTCTAGGTCGCAGGGGCAATACATTTTCACATTTTCCCCATTTTCTCTGAAATTTTTTAGATTGGAGAACTGACCTATATATGGTATATAGGGCAATGTAAGCCCTATCTTTTGATACCAGTTTGGTTGACCTTGCTTTAAGGTCAAGGTCACAGGAGCTCTTCAAAGTTGGATTGTATGCAT
>JAWQFJ010000845.1:5000-15000 GCA_034096865.1 Theodoxus fluviatilis | reverse complement strand
GGAAAAGTGGAGTTGACAAAGGTAGAGGTGAGATCAGATGTTGGTAATGTGCGTTGTATAAAGCGAGAGCTGGGTGATTAAACAGCTTTTCAACCAAAACCTAGGGTCATTCATCACAATTACATTCCAAACAGACTGGTACTTGTCAGAAGTGCAGAACATTTTTCCACACTCACAAGTGCCAGAAATGTCGCACTCTCAGAAGAGTGCTCCTACGTACCGATGATATTTCACCTGGCCTCTTTCACGTCCATTTGCTATTTCGAGCCTTTCATCAGACAGTGCATCTCTCCAGTAACACAAAATGCATGATGTCGTGATTGCTAGTGTTGTGAAGATTCTAGATCATGCGGGAGAGTCACGACATGGTCAGGTTGTGTATATTGGCTAGGTCACTGACCCGGCACGCAGCCAAATCGGGCTGTTTTTTTTTTAGCAGTTTAGTGTTTAGCAGCCGCCCCAATAATTCGGTTACCAGGTCACGTGGTTGGATCGGGTTAAATGTGTCTTGTTGTGTCACGTGACGCCAGTCGATTTAGAGACGGACACGAGAGACTATTCGAGCAGCTTCGTTCACAAAAAATCTGGAAATCTAGGGTTAGGTATAAAAGGAGCGACAAAGCGAGAGAGAGACAGACACGGCTGAGGCACGACTGACAAGAGTCAGACACGAGCAGCAGATGTGACAGAGTTAAGGTGAGAGCTTAACTTTGCAAGGAGCGAGTCCTCTGCGACACTGTGCGTAGAGTGAACCTAGTACGACGACATTACAGTGGCTGATTTTCACCACTGTGGATCGATCAGTGCGTGAATAAAGTTTATCGAAAACGACCACCAGTGTTTGTCACTTCGATTTCCCAGCGCAAGCCAGGAGAACGCCCGCACAACAAGAGTAGAGTGCAACACTAGACTGCGTCATACACGTATGATGCGACGCCGCTGGTCTGTGGCTCGATCCTGGGGAGGGATTTGCCCTGAGTGGAAAAAAGAATAGTGATCGATTCGTCCGCGTTGCTTGTTGATTTTACCTGAATTGTGCGCTTTGAACGAATGTGGAAACACAACACAACTTAAGTATCTTGTCCAAGTAATCAACGTAATCCATGGTCTAGAAACCATCGAAAACGCTACAGTCCCGGTATGATTTTTGTACACACACAAAGTATTCATAAGCTTTTAGATACTCAGAATGGGGGTGTTCCCGTTCCGCCGTTTCCCGTTTCGCCGTTTCCCATTTCGCCGTTTCCCGTTTTGCCGTTTCCCGTTTCGCTGTATTAGTCAAGTAAGTGTCACTTTGCCGTAAAAGTGAGATACATAGAAATCAGTAAAAGTGAGAGATATAGCGCTCAGCTCAGACCGCACCCGCCACTCCGCCTGACTGACTTCGCACGCCCGGGGAGTTATGCTAAGATCCGGCCGCGTTAATGTATCTGTGTTTTGTGACAAACTTCTTGCTCGGCGGTACTGTACTCCATTGACCTTAACGGTCCGCGTGATTCGGGTGTAATCTTAAGCTAAACGACGTTCCGAATGTTTCCGACTTCGACCATTTCAGCAACGCCAATAAACATCGTTTAGCGCGGTCTCGTTCTCGTTCAAATGCCGAAATTTCAAACTGGGGTACTCTGTCCGCCCAGACAGAGTACCTGAGGTACAGTGTCCACGAATGTTTCCGACTTCGACCATTTCAGCCCCAGTACGGCGAACCGACACTAAAGAGGACGGCGAAATAGCACTGGATCGCCTTAAGAAAAAAATTGACGAATACGGCGATTTGACACCCATACGGCGAAACGGGAAACGGCGAAACGGTACCCAACCCTCAGAATGTGTATGGGAGCAGTAATCTTGCTGGTCTATGAATTGTAGTACGCGTAACTTCCAGAGACAGAAACGAACTCTGCAGGGTGAAGTCTGCATTAAACCTTAGAACATGATTTGTTTGATGCATGTGCCCTCACAGATGGAATCGTGATTGATTTACGGTTTGGGTTAATGCCTACGTGCATTTGATGGAGTGCGTCAGCGCGCGCAAGCGCTTGCGTGCAACAGAAATGTTTGTGATAATTATATATTTGTATGCATAAGACCGAGTGACCGGCAGGCCGGCAGGCTGGCATTCTGTGAACCCGAGTCAGTATCGAATCTGGCACAGTTCGCAATGAATGCCTAAGAGATTTGACCCTTTGCATTATAGCATTGCGCCGAAAATAGTTCGTTCTGATACTATTTTTTCTCCACCTTTTACAGAAATCATTCAGATGTCAAAACTTGTTTCCATTTCAACAAACATTTTTTTAAAAATCGAATAAACGCTTGCTTTTTGCCTCAACAAGAGTAAGTTCAGAGTTTTGTGCGAAATAGTCCTAGAACTACTTTAACGGATTATGTCAGGGAGCAGATCGGCTATCCCACAAGCCTCTCGTGTGACCTCCATTTGCATATATAATATCGGACGAAAACCTTCCATTACGTGATGTCCAATGGGCTAGAGGCACTGTCGTCGGTAGGCGAAGTCTCTAGTGAACTAGAATGGCAGGCAGGCAGGCAAACAGGCAGGCAGACAGGCAGGCAGGCAGACGCACATACACAGACAGACAGACAGACAGACAGACAGACAGACAGACAGACAGACAGACAGACAGACAGACAGGCAGACAGACAGACATATCGACAGACAGACAGACAGACAGGCAGACAGACAGACAGACCGACAGACAGACAGACAGACAGACAGACAGACAGACAGACAGACAGATCGACAGACAGACAGACAGACAGACAGACAGACAGACAGACAGACAGACAGACAGACAGACAGACAGACAGACAGACAGATCGACAGACAGACAGACAGATCGACAGACAGACAGACAGACAGATCGACAGACAGACAGACAGATCGACAGACAGACAGACAGACAGATCGACAGACAGACAGACAGATAGACACACAGACACACAGACCGAGACACAGATAGCCGTAACTCAGACTTTCTTTATTTCTGTGTGCGCGTTTGGCCTTGCACTATCCCTAATCGACAGCGTGCTAGAACAGTTGCAGAACTACCGCATCGGTATTTGCCATGCACCCAACCTGTCCGCAGTAAAGCTGTTCCGACTTTGTCCTCACATAGTGTATGCAATGCTCAGGCTGTAACGGAGTGACTTTGCCCTCACATATTGCATGCAATGCTCAGGCTGTAACGGAGTGACTTTGCCCTCACATATTGCATGCAATGCTCAGGCTGTAATGGAGTGACTTTGCCCTCACATATTGCATGCAATGCTCAGGCTGTAACGGAGTGACTTTGCCCTCACATATTGCATGCAATGCTCAGGCTGTAATGGAGTGACTTTGCCCTCACATATTGTATGCAATGCTCAGGCTGTAACGGAGTGACCAGGCTGTACCAGGAATGTCGCAGGTTCACGAACTGCAGAAACTGTGTTTGTATTTTTCGTGATCCCTACTGACAGGCATGACTTATCAAGTAAACTAGAGAACTAATTAGGAAAAGTATCCATTATAGCAGTACGGTGGGACAATAGTAGGAAGTAATAAGTGTAGTTGGAAAATTTTCTATGGAGTTTGAAGAGGATAAAGTCGAAGAATTGTTGGAAAGTTCTTGGCCATATGAAGAATTAATGAACAAATTTAGTCTACCGGCAAATGCAGAAAACTTTGCAGTAAACATGAAAGGACGCAATCATTATTGCATTTGACCTGCTAACACATCAATGATGAGCTTTCTTTTTAGCTTTAAGCCCAGAGAATGTGCATATTTTTACTAGTTTAATGAAGTAATGTGAGTCGAGACTTTTCATTGGGGCCAGTGGCATTGAAGACATCGAACAGAAAAACTAGACATGCATGGACCAATTGCTTGAAGCGAGAAACTTTATTAGAATATCTGAGTATCGTGGTCGCTTGAAATGCTTCACCAGGACTCTTAGTAAATACACCTCCTAGTTTCATTCCTATTCATATCTCCTTCTTGGGGAAGGGCGCGAAGTGCAGAACGTACCCGCACCAAGAGAAGATCAGATCCCAACTCTCATTCGCTCATGCAAATCCACCGTGGTGAAAATCACGACAGGGGCCCTGCTGTTGTCCATGTGACATGACTCATGACTGAATAAGGGATTGCAGATAGCGCTGTGTCACGCATAGCACACGTGCTTTCGTCTCTAGTTGTGCCACTGCTCGACGCAGAAAAGGCTAGTTTTCAAGAGGTCTGATGCTGCAGTTTACCTTTATCCCTCCAGGTTTACTGGAGGTCCTCACAGCTTTATCTATCTGTCTGTCTGTCTGTCTGTCTGTCTGTCTGTCTGTCTGTCTGTCTGTCTGTCTGTCTGTCTGTCTGTCTGTCTGTCTGTCTGTCTGTCTGTCTGTCTGTCTGTCTGTCTGTCTGTCTGTCTGTCTGTCAGTCTGTCTGACTGTTTGTCAGTCCCGACATAACGGCTGATATCTAAAAAACTACTGGACGAATTTCCTTGATATTTCGCACACTTACTGGAAGTTAGGTCCGATTAAAGGTATCAAATTTTCAGAATCAAGGTTTGAAAACAAAGTGATTTTTGTACGTTTTGGTGTTGCAAAGAAGGCAAGGGACGGAACTCTGTTCCGACTCAAGGGAAGTTTTGGCATGTGTGACGTGATCATTTGACGTCGAATAACGTGACGTAATTTCGAGGAGATTGGACATTGGTGAAGAAGAAAGAAGGATTTTTTTATCCCTCCAGGTTTACTGGAGGTCCTCACAGCTTTATGGATTAGCTCACTCGGTAGCGCGTCGAATATTTTTTTGTCGCTGGGACATGCTTGGTTGTAGGGGATGCGTGTACGGGTTCGAATCCGCACAGAAGCTTCTTTTTTATGTGTGTATGGTATTCGAGAGAGAGAGAGAGAGCCACCCCATCCGTTGTTGTACACGTGAGACGTTGCGAGTGCGAACCTTACTTTTCCCCCTCTTTTCTCGAGAGGTTGCGGGTTCGAAACCGATCTTTTTTTTAAATGCCAACACCTGGAGGTTCAGCGGTTTTTATTTATGGTTTTGAAAACATACATACAAACGAACAAACAACCAATCTAAGAAACAACTGCACGCAGAATCTGAATGTGAAACAGCGATTATTGTGATGATATACGCAGCAGTATGACCAAAACGAGTGACTCTATCGAATAGCTTCCTGACCAGGCAGTAAAACAATCACGCTGACAGGTAGTCAAAGAACGTTTTAAAGGCTTACTAGAAATAAGGTTATGTAGCTTAATATGTTCCTGATCCAACGTTTGTCGTTCAAGCTACCGGAATTAAAGGATTAATTGAGAAGCACTGAAAATATGTGGTTCAACAGACACACGAGGTAGACGGTAATGTAAACTAAAACACGAATGGGGTCTGTTAAAAAAAATTGTTAAAAAGTTGTGAGAAAAACGATGGACTGTAACTTCCAACATTGGCGGAAAATTTGAGCTGGAATGTTTGGTGGGTGAGAAAGTTCGACAAAACACTCTACTTTAAATCTGTTAGCGTCATGCATCCGGTGAAGGCGTCACAAGGAAAAAAGGAAAGCAAAGACTGCAACCCGAAGCTCCTTGAAAACCGTTGGCTTGTTTATGGATGTCATTGACGTATCGGTACGCGGCACTAAATCTGTCAACCCATCGGAATACAATAATGCACTGATACGGTTCTGACCTTCAGTGAAACGCTTGCACAGAGCATGAAGCAAAGAGAGAGAGAGAGAGAGAGAGAGAGAGAGAGAGAGAGAGAGAGAGAGAGAGAGAGAGAATATATGCGTAAGTGTGAATGTATATGTGCGTGCGTGTGTGTTTTTATGTATGTGTGTGTGTGCAAGCGTGCGTGGTTGCGTGCGTCTGTGTGTGTGTGTGTGTGTGTGTGCGCGTGCATATGTATGTATAATTTGATGTGAAAATAATAATTTTGCAACAACCCAAGAGGATAATGGATGAGAAAGGATGGACGTGGTTTGTTTTTAAATGGAATTGCATCCAACTCTGTTAAGTGCAGTCCGGCACGTACTACAGGGTCACAACTTAATGACGTTTCTACGCCCTTTCAGTTCTTACATTACGGTACCTTTCTTTCACTTATGACTACAGTCCAAATCATAGCAAAAAGCGAAGCCCATGCAACGAGGCTGTGAAGACATAAGAGATAAACGAACAGGGCTCTGTATAACGAAGGGGGGGGGGGGGGGGGGGGGGCGGTCCGAGGGAGGTGGAGGGGAAGAATTCACGTTGAATGGTGAAAGTCAGCTATTCCATCGAATCCAATAATAGCTTTTTCAGGCGTGTCTTTTGTTTTTGGTAGGTCGTTTGGTTGACTGGTTCGTGGGTGGGTGGAATGGTTGGTTGGTTGGTCGGCTGGTTGATTGATTCTTCGGCAATTCCAGCGGTCGGTCAGTTGTCTTTTGTTGAAAAAAGTATAATGTCCAAACCTTTTGTACACCGGCCGAAAAAAGTATCCGCACACTGGGGGTAAATACGCTATACCAATTTACTGCGCATCATTTTTAGAAGGAAACCTAATAGGAATTCAGCATCATGGGCGCGTTGCTTACGCTAGGTACCTTCCTCGAGGGCAAGCCGAGGACGAGGCAAGCAAGGAAACCTAATAGGAATTTAGCATCATGGGTGCGTTGCTTACGCTAGGTACCTTTCTCGTGGGCAAGCCGAGGACGAGGCAAGCATCGAAAGACGTCTAAGAAACGGCCAATCATCAATTGGCAAGGCGGAAGTTCGAGAGAACATGGCTGCGTCCCGGCGCGAGAGTCGGTGAAGAAGTTGCCCATAGACGAAGTAACTGACGATATAGACATCACAGCAGTTTTTCACTCGAATGGCAAGGTGACTTTTTCAAAGAAAACAAAAAGCAGCCCGGGTTCAAATGCAGACAATTTGTCGAAAATGTTATGCCTCGATACACTCCGGATCAATTCAAGGGACATAATTCAGAGAGTGGACATATATGGTGCTTCATATACGCAACGTTTAAAAACATTTCGACAGTGTATACTTCCGTGTACATACACTCTTCCATTCTCGTACACTGAGAAGCACATTACAGGCACTGCCGTCTATGAACGGCAACCCCAACTGGCACGGTCTCCGCCAAGTTGGGTCATCCGGGCTTCTGCGGCTGGACACAGCGAGGTACCTATGGAGCTACTCCTTCGCAGCGCGTGCCTTCTTGTGAACGAGACGCTGCAGACAACGCCCTCGCCTCGCGTTTCCTGCCAGATTCTTGCAGGATACTTGCGTAGGCAACGCGCCGCCGATTTTCATAGTCGACTTCACGCAATGCACCACGGAAACTCAATGATAATAATATTTCGTGTCTAAAATAGCTCTAAAATAAAAAGCACATGTGAAAACTGGGCTTTTGTTTTTGTTACTACACCACTTTTCTTCCGCATAAGTTGTTCTGGGCCCGTATTCATAACGGCGATTTATCTTCGATTTATTTTAACCCCGATTTATCTCTAAACTCAGACGATTCCAACTGCCTGTTCCGCTCTCCCTTGGCTGGAAACCAGTATATATAGCAAAGCGCAACGTAGGATCCTCTGACGAGCGTACCTTATCTAACCGATCAAGATAACGCTGGGCTAGGGGATAAATCGAGTGTTAAAAAGATAAATCGCCGTTGTGAATACGGGCCCTGGAAGACTGAACAAAGATGTTGAGGAATTTTCCTCTACAAATGAAGCTGAGGACAGGATGAAAAAAGGGAGAAGCAAACTGGATTTATTTGCTGAAGTAAAGATTGAAAGAGAAGATGATAAAGTGTGCGGATTATAACAAGGACTCTAAACGCAAGAAGAAAAAGGAGAAGAAAGAGGAAGAAAACAAAAAGAAAAGAAAAAGAAAGAAGAAGAAGAAGAAGAGGAGGAGGAGGAGGAGGAGGAGGAGGAAGAGGAAGAGGAAGAGGAAGAGGAAGAGGAAGAGGAGGAGGAGGAGGAGGAGGAGGAGGAGGAGGAGGAAAAGAAAGGAAAGGAAAAGAAGAAGGAAAGGAAGAAGGAAAGGAAGAAGGAAAGGAAGAAGGAAAGGAAAAGAAAGGAAAAGAAAGGAAAAGAAAGGAAAGGAAGAAGGAAAGGAAGAAGGAAAGGAAGAAGGAAAGGAAGAAGGAAAGGAAAAGAAAGGAAGAAGGAAAGGAAAGGAAAAGAAGGAAAGGTAAGGAAAATAATGGAAAAGAATGGGAAAAAGCATATTGGAAATAATATTGTTTAATGAATGGAGCTTTATGGTCTAGAATCCTTTGCGGGCAAAACAAAGGCATTGACCACGGAACTCATTAGAGGATGAGCAAATCAGACGTGATTTCCTCACTTATTTGCCTTTTACAAATCACCAAGGGAGACATGGTGGGTCTATCATACCAACCCCCAATCCATAGGGGTTTGATAGAAGGAAAGAGCGAACGATGAATTAAGATCGAGGGAACTTCGCGACATGAACTATGTACGACCTGACAACCCAAGCAGTTGACTCAGGCTATGCTGACAAAATGTTCCCCGAACATCTGTCAAAATATTAACCAGGGGGATTTGAGCAACAAACAGCGCCATTGTTTCCCGATCTCCTCTTGAAATGAGTCTACAGACCTAAGGCTCAGTAGACCATAGAGTAAGGATAAGCCTAAGTAAACGTGTTTCGTGTCGGCGGCCTTGCCGCAGCGACTTTGGTGCTGCAACGCGCTGTGCTCAATTGTATCGTGCATGCCTATGTGGAAATGAACGCAAACAACTGCAAACATGCCATGTTTTGTTTGAATCGTCGTGCGCGCGTATAGCGAGATTGCTGAACTTTTCTTGGGTTGTTATTCGCGAAATTTCAATGGTTTCGAATCTTTTCTGACCCACGTGAGAGAGGACATCAATTCAAGCCAAAAAGCAGATAGCAACACGCACATGGAGCGAGAAATGCACGCCCGTTCTGTGCGTGAATGTAAAATAGGACTAGAACGAGTCCAAACGTTGGAAAAGTTCGACATGTAATTTGGTTACTCCTCTTGTATGCCGAATCCAAACCTCCTGAAGCGTTGGATTTTCGCTTAAGGGAGGGAGAGAGAGGGGAGAGAGAGGAGGGAGAGAGAGAGAGAGAGAGAGAGAGAGAGGAGAGAGGAGGGAGAGAGAGAGAGAGAGAGAGAGAGAGAGAGAGAGAGAGAGGGAGAGACAGACAGACAGAGACAGACAGACAGACACAGAGACACAGACAGAGAGGCAGGGAGAAAGGCAGGAATACAGAGAAGCAAGCAGACAGACAGAGAGGCAGACAGAGAGGCAGACGGAGGGACAGAGAGGCAGGCAGGCAGGCAGGCAGGCAGGCAGTCAGACAGGCAGGCAGGCAGCAGGCTAAACGAACGAAAATGTTATTGTGGTGGCCAACTGGACCATTACAATGGAGAGAAAAAAGGAACGCGAGGCATTAACAAGACTGCGAAAAACATCAGAACTGTAAGCCTGCTATGGGAAGTCCGCGTTGCACATACTGACGAAAAGTAGGCAAAACTTTCTTCAAATTACACTTATTGAAGTCCCCAGTCAACAAACAGTGCGTCAGGCGACCTAGATTGATGATTGGCTAACACTCCGGCAACTGTCTCTGCAGCGGTCTTTTCATTAGCTGCGGGGTGAATATAAACAACACACAAAAGCACGTGGCTGTACTCGCGTGGCAGGTAGTAAGGCCGTAGGCCTACACACGACAGTTCGATGTCAGGTAAACAAATATTCTCCTTCACAGTCACGTGATTAGGATGGCACCATTGTTCATTGATGTAAGCACACACACCACCTCCCTTCTTCTTCCCCGTTGATTGAAAGTCCCTGTCAAGTCTAACATGAGAAAAACCATCCACAGCGATAGCTGAATCAGGATCGTTATCTGATAGCCGTGTCTCACTGAAGCAAAACAAACTGCACTGTCTGTAGATTCTCTCATGCGCAGAACACGCAAGGATGAGTGTCA
>JAWQFJ010000844.1:110939-113582 GCA_034096865.1 Theodoxus fluviatilis | reverse complement strand
TTCTCTGGGTTAGTATGGCCACATGTGAAATTGTCTGTCGGTCTATGCGGGTGTACATGTTGTTTGTCCGTCCAGTGCCGGTCCGATCCGGGCAGTTGGCTGCCCGGAGTCACTGTTGCCGGCTCGTGCTGTTCTCGCTCTCTCATCGCGCTCTGTCGGCTCTGGTCGGGACGTAAGCTGATCGATTGATCGCCCGCTCTACGCGCTGGACTCGCCGGTCGTACTCCTGGTTCCTCTCTTGTGCTCTTCTCCGCCTGGTCTTATCTCTCTTGTGTGCAGGTGTATCCTCACTGGTACTGTCTTGTGTGTCCGGTTACTCTGTTCTCTCTCTTTTTCGTATGTCTCTCATCCCTCTTGTCTCCTTCTGTTTGATCCTGCTCCTAGCCTTGCAGCTACTCTTCTCAGCATTCTCTCTTACGTTGTCCTTCTCGCTCTGTCTATGTGTCTCCTTCGCTCTCCTCTCCCTGGGATCGCCTCTGTCTCCTCTCTTGGGTTCTCTCGCTTCCTCCTTCTCTTGTCTGTACCTGTGTCTCGCCTCTCTGATCCTGTCTCGTGTCTCTCTCGTCTGTCTGTCTGGGTCTTCTCTCTCCTCGTCTCTTCTCCGAATCGGTTCCCCTCTAGTGGTTCTTTTTCTGGTCTTCTCGCTCTGGCTTCTGCTCTCTCTCGGGATGGCTCGTCCGAAAATCTCACTCCGGTGTCATCGCTGCGCTCTCAGTAAGTAGTGCGGCTCTCTAACTGGGGTTTCCCCAAAGCCCACCCTCTCGTACGACGCGTTCTCTAGCCATCTGTCTCTCTCTCTCTGGGTACTGCTCTCAGCTGTCGTCGAGCCTGTCTCTCACTTGGTCTACTACTCTCACGTACTGCCCACCTGAGTCTCGCCTCTCTCATCTGTCTCTCTCTCATCGCTGCTCCCATCGCTCTCATCGTCCACACACGTCTCGTTTCCATCCTACTATCTGTCTCATCCCTCACCGCTCTAGTCTCTCTCGGAGCGTCCAGCACGTCAATCGTTGCTCGGCCTCGCCTTGTTATCCGCGTCTATTTAGTGTCGTATCTCTGCCTCGCGCCGATTCGACGCTAGAGTAACCGAGTCTTCTGGTCCGAGGTGATGGTGTGTCAGTAAGGCGTGACCGAGCAGAGCGTGTGGATAGGAACCAAGAAACGAGTTGGGTCTTTAAGGCGTATGCTTCTAGTTCGTGGATCTCCTCGTATCATATATACATCACAATACTTTTTAAGGCGCGTAAGACTTCCTACTCGTACAAAAAACATATAGGTACATTGCCTATGCTAACTGAGTGGAAGACAATTAAGTTGTGCGGATTCGTACTAACGTAGATCAAGAGATAGCATACATAAGATGCACACGATTTTCGTTTTGATCTTTGCTGAGTTCCGAGTTTTGATTGTAGTCTGCCGAGCTTTACGAGTGCGTACGCAGAGACAGATTTGAGTACTGCTTCACTGAAGATAGAGTTAGCGGTTGTGCGGGGCTTGTAGCGTCATCGACGATTGGCCGCGAAGCTATATCCTCGAAGTATCAAAAAGGTAATAGTATGTTGTACGTGACACGTAGCCGAGGATAGAGTGCTCAACTGTCTGAATTTGCTGTAGTGAGATACGTATGCAGTGGACGTGCTATGATGCTTGTGGTGCTGCATACACCTGTACTTGTTTTTTGTGAATTTTGTCTTGTGATTAAATTATGAGGGCGTGTAGTGGGAACACTTGTCGTAGCCAGTGTGGTCAAAAAAAGATTGATAACGTGAAATTGCTAAAAAGAATCCCGCATGTTCAAGAAAGCCAGGAGAACACTGTGCCCCGCCCTATAATTCCTCGATGATAATTACTATATTACAAAAAAAAAACAAAGGAGTAGCTTTCCGTACTATTTTCTATGTTTACTGCTGACCTGCCCCATTCAGCGGTGGCTGAGACTAGGGATAATAGGGAAGAGTCTCAGCAGCAGGTTTTGGTCCACGTAGATAGCCGTAATTCTTTCCATAACTGGCTACCACAGTTCTGAACCCAGAGTCTCAGGTCACGACGGCTGAAATGGCATAGTCACAGCAGTCGTGAGGGGGAGTGTATTCTTCCGCTTGTTTGTGATACACTCGATAACTGGGAAGTGGCAGCATCCTTTCTGGTTTCGGTCTTTTCTTTCATTTTCTAACGTTCCGATTTTTTCCATGAATGTAAAGCACTGTATGCGTAAAATTTTCGAATCACAGAGTGTATATTTGTGAACTCTAACTAATTCCATAAAGGATCTATTGAGTAGTTGTGTACAGGCAAGGAGGCATATGTTAGGGGGGGGGGGGGGGGGGGGGGGGGGAGGGGGGGGGGGGGGGTGGGGTGGGGGGGAGGGGGGGGGGGGGGTGGGGGGGGGGGGGCTTTCTTTCCTGTTCTCTCTCCCTGTGTATATTTATTTTTATGTGTCTGTCTCTCTCTCATATAAAAGGATGTGGAAGTGAATGATTGCAGGAAAAGTTTATGCAAATAATCATGTTGATACGGCACAGTGCCGTGGGACTAATGTAAAGCTATTTATCTATGCATTTATCGATTTATTTGTCAATCATTTATAAATGCAATGGGCCGATGGCCTCTAATAAAGTCAGTTCAGTTCAGTTCAGTTCTCTC